>CM035219.1:5485789-5554725 GCA_020233015.1 Callinectes sapidus
GCATACACACTGCGCTGATGACACGTGTTAACACGCCATATGACGTGTTAACACGTGTTAGCAAAAAATCTGGAACATGCGTTCTCATAATGAAGTTCACACTGGTCTGATATGTCGCGTAACACGTCAGCTGACGTGTTACGCGACATAACACGTGTTAACACGCATCAGAACAAAATCAAAACGCCCAGATATTCGTCAGAAGGAAATCTGCGTCAGATAGGTGTAGTAGGCACATATAGTGGGCACTTGTAGTAGGCACGTATAGTGTTTTAATATTATTGTATGTTTTGAAGTATTCTATAGTGTTTCGATATTATTGTACGTTTTTAACTTATTCTATTGTGTTTCGGTATTATTGTACGTTTTTGAATTATTCTATAGTGTTTAGATATTATTGTATATTTTGAAGTTATTCTAGTGTTTCGATTTTATTCAACAGGTACTATTGCATGGGGACAAAGTGATAAAATCAAGTAAAAGTGTTTTCGTTATGGAGGAACAGTTAATAGAATATGTTAGAGGATACGATCACTTATTCAATCCACAAAACAAGGATTATAGGGACCTGAAGGCCAGAAGAGAAGCGTGGGAGGAAATCAGCGAACGACTTGGTATTTCAGGTAAGTCAACATTATATTTATTTTATTTATTGAATACAATATATAAAGAATACAGTTCGGTAGCAGTTTCAAATAGCTTTTTAAGCAGTAGTATACTAATTTCATTTGCTCGCTTGTTTGTTGAGAAGTTTATATTTTTAAAGGTCACAATAATTCACCGTTAAATTCCTTTCTGTTTAATGTTTATCACTAAGAATTCCTGCCTTTACGAATAGCGTCCCACTGCCATGGGCATTTTAAAGCTCCTTGTGTGACAAAATGCTTCTTGAAACTTTCTCGTACTGCAGCAGCTTCTCGCACATGATTTCTTCTGATTGATTGTAGATCTCCTAATGCCTGAATTTCTGTCTCGGATGCCTGAATACTTTCTTCAAAATTCATATTCCTGGAAACACGGATCATGTTGTGAAGGCAGCAGGAAGCCAGTACAATTGAATCAACTGTTTCTGGTTGAACTTCAAGAGGTTTCAGGAAAACCCTCCACCGCCCAGCAAGAATGCCAAAGGCGTTTTCCACAACTCGCCTTGCTCTCGACAACCTATAATTAAAAATCTTTTCTTCAGTTCCATTGATTGAATTTTTAGCGATAGGTCGCATAATGTACGTTTTAAGAGGAAACGCTTCATCTGCTACCATAACAAAGTCACATGGATCACCAGAAGCGTCAAGTTTTTCAGCTTTAGGAAAATTAAGCAGATTTTTGGCACATTTTTTACCAAAATTAGACCTTTCAAATGTTCCACCATCACTATTCCTTCCAAAAGCTCCTACATCAACCATAATGAATTTATAATTGGCATCTACCAACGCCAGCAAGACAATGGAATGATTTCCTTTATAGTTGTGGTAAGAGGATCCCACATTGTAAGGGCAACGCATTTGAATGTGTTTACCATCCATTGCTCCTAAGCAATGTGGAAACCCCCATATCTTTTCAAAATCTTTCGCAATTTCTTTCCACTTTATTTCTTGTGGCTCTGGAATATGAATAGATTTAAGTGATTCCCAAATAGCTTGGCAACATTCTTTCACTATTTGTCCAACCGTACTGAAGCCCATTCGAAAGGAGAATCCAAGTGATCTGTATGAATTTCCTGTTGCCAAATACCTGAAACAGAAAAAAAAAAATTAAGCTTCCTTTCTTCTAACAATAATTATCATAATAATAAAATATGAATATTTTTAATTTCGCAATTATTTATAAAGTTATCTTTTGTAGGTGACGCATGCAAAGACACATGGACAAAACTTCGGAATGCTGATACAAATGCCAGAAAGAGAAGGAACACAAAATCTGGTCAAGCAGCTAAGAATGTTCCTAAGTGGAAATATGAAGACCAAATGTCGTTTTTGATCCCAACATTGGAACCACGAAGGTATGTATGATAAATCATTTAAACACACTAATTTCACTTGAAATTTAATCATTCTTTTAATGTCCTTTGCTGCACTGGTTGAAGGAAAGCTCCAAAGTTGAAAACAATTTGTCCTTTTACATACTTTTATTTTTTTTTCTATTGTTTCAGTACCCATAGCAATGTGGAACCACTTTGTCCAAGTGCTGATGATGTGTATAATGCGGTCATCAATGAACATACTGAAGAGGACTTAAACAAAAGCCAAGTAGACAAAAATGCAGCATCAGAGAAGGGTGCCGATGACAATGGTAACCAAGAAATTGCAATTGAAGATCGTACATCAACTCCCAAACCAAAGTATAGGAAAAGGCAGATGGTGGATTCATCCATGAGTGAAATAGTAAACATCATGAAGAATAACAGCCGTATGCGGGCCCAAAGTCTTCAACTTTCAGAAGGCCACAAAACGGATAGAGACGAAACGGAAATGTTCTTTTTAAGTATTGCCAGCTCTGTTAAAAAACTTAGTGCCATTGAACAAGCCAGAGTAAAGATGGAAATAAGCAATATGGTGTTCAAGGCCCAGATTCGGGAGATGGAGCAGCAAAACCTTTATCAAAACACTGCATCTGGCCCCTTTCATCCACCCGTAGTACCAATCCCATCACCCTCTCCCACATCCTCCATTACATCCTTTGGTGAATCAACCCCCAATTGCTATTCTACCTCGAGTACAGCACCTTCTACCCCTGTTCCCGCAATGGAACATTCTACATGTCCTACAGGAATAGACAGATCATATTTTTCTATGTAATATCTTACATATTTATGTGGTTCATGTACCTAATTAGCTGAAAATAATATTAAAACATAATTGTGCAAGTTTTACTCACCTCAAGCATACAGCAAGTCTCTCTTCTGCTGGTATACATTTCCTTAGTTGAGTGTTGGATTTTGTAATTGCTGGTTTTATAATGTGTAAAAGGTTGTAGAACTCTTCTTTTGTCATCCTAAAGTACATAACAAAATGATCTTCCTCTGACAGTAGTTGAGGAAATAGGTGATGAAACTCACCTAAACTTTCCCTTTTGGCGTTTATAACATTTGTTTGAGTTTTTTTTCCAGAAGTAACAAGCGCTAAAGCTATTGCTACTAACTGCTCCTCTTCTTCATCGAGTGCATTTAACAAATTATGATTCATTTTCAATATCTGCAACACAAAATTGGAGGATAAAAAAGAAAGAACGTGCTCACTCCACAAAAAATCAAATCGTTCTGACGCAACATGCATCAGATAAATGAAAACGTCGTTGTGTTATATGATGCAATCTGTTGTTTTGTGTTGACACGTCATATGGCGTGTTAACACGTGTCATCAGCGCAGTGTGTATGCACCTTAGTCTAGTCTGTGTGCCCTCAAGATTCTCCTACTTACCATTCTATATTTCTCGGGTAACTCTCTTCACACATTTATTTTCTCTCCCAAGAAACACCAATCATTTCTACTTCACACCTTCTTTTCACAAACAAACACATACATCGGCTGTGCCTCTTTCACATAAACATCTTTCATACACACAGAAAACATACACGCACTATATATATATATATATATATATATATATATATATATATATATATATATATATATATATATATATATATATATATATATATTGTTGTAAATTGCTGGGTGCGTCGCAGCGCGCAATGACCTGTGAGTTTGTTTTCCAAATAAACAGAAAGAGAGAGAGAGTGGCAGATATAGACTGTCGTATCCGTTCCCTTAAGAGAAGCCAATATCGCCCATAAGTCCTTATGGGTATGGGTCAAGACGTATTGCAGCTACTTATCGGGCTTACTGGTCCCCTTAACGGACTAAACATGGCGTATCCATATAGGGTACGTTTGGGACCTTAGCCCTTCAAAAGAGAGGCAGGAGGGCTGGCCAGCTAAAATCGACACGTGTCGGTTTTAATTGGTGACCCTGAGTCTACACCCCACCTCCCTCTCCCTTCTGAGCTACCCGGCGCTCCGCCCTCGCGCCCCGCCCCGTCCACGCCTGCGCGCACTCTCACTACCCCACGCGCCCTCGCTCTCACCCTCTCTCTCCCTCCCTCTCTGACTTTTGCTGACTCATTCTCGCCCTGTCTCTCACCCTCTCCCTCTCCCTCGCTCTCTCACTTTTCGCTGACTCATTTCCGGTCTCCTCCACCCTCTCTCTCTCTCCTCCTTCCACACTGTTCTTCCCACACTGTCCTTCCCGCACTGTTCCTCCACACTGTTCCTTCCCTGCACTGCTGCTGTTCCTGGGACGCCTCCTGCTATTCCTGGGATGCCTCCTGTGATGCCTGGTTACGCCGTTTCCAGGCTGGTGACGCCTTCCTGTCCAGTGATGCCGTCGCCTGTTGACGCTCTGATGTCTTCTGAGGTCAGACTCAGCTAGCCACACACCTTGGCATAGTGGTGCTTCCTTCGCCGCCCCGCGCCCTAGTGAGTTAGTCAGTAACACTTACACCAGCTCCGCCAGTGCCCAGGATTACCCTCAGTGCTCCCAGTGCCAAGGATTTACTCTGCCAGTGCCCAGGATTACCTTCATTGCTCCCAGTGCCAAGGATTTACTCTGCCAGTGTCCAGGATTATACTCAGAGCTCCGTTGTGTCCAGGATTTATCCGCAGTAATCCCCTACCGCCCGGGATTACCCACAGTGTTTCCTTGTGCCCAGGATTTATCCCCAGTAATCCCCTACCGCCTATGATTACTCACAGTGTTCCCTTGTGCCCAGGATTTATCCCAAGTAATACCCGACCGCCTGGGATTACCCACAGTGTCCCCTTGTGCCCAGGATTTATCCACAGTAATCCCCGACCCCAGGATTACTCGCAGTGTGCCCAGTGTCCAGGTTGTGTCCCCAAAAATCTCTGACCGCCCGGGATTACTCGCAGTGTTCCCAGTGTACAGAAAGTGTCCCCAGTAATCCCCCGCCGCTCGGGATTACTCAGTGTTCCCCTGTGCCCAGACCTAACCCCACCGCCTCCTGCAGTGCCTTGAAAAGCCCAGGAGTGTGTTAGTGCCGAAACAGTGTCCTCTGCATGTGCCTGTGCTTGTGCGCGTCTCTGACTCTGCTGTGGTTCCTCGCCTCACACCACCAGCATGCAGATGCCCACAGCACCTGCCTCCATGGCATCCACGGACCCTACTGCGACCTCGTCCCTCTCGGTGCACGTGGCCTTCCGGGCACTTCATTTCTGCAACCAGGACCCGGCCATGTGGTTTGCCATCATGGAGTGTAACTTCAAAGCTGCCTCCATCACGGAGAACTTCACCAAATTTACTCACTCCACGGCCCTCCTTCTTCCTGACGTCTTGTTTAAGGTTTCTGACGTCATCAGCAACGCAGCCGCCTCCACTACACCAAACGATGACCTCAAGGCTACTGTCCTGACTCGACTGCAGTCTACTGTTACCGACCGTCTCCAGGAACTGCTGAGCAAGGAGGAGCTCGGTGACGAGAAGCCCTCCAACCTCCTCAGACGCATGAAGAAACTGTTGGACGACAAGTACAGTCGTTCGACACGGATCTCTTCCGCCACCTGTACTACCAGTGGCTGCCCCTCCTACCTGCTACTCCCCTACTACCAGCGGCTGCTACACAATGCAGCCTCTTCAGCATCAAGAACAAGCTGTCAGTTGAAGAAATTGCTCAGTTGGCTGACGACTTCATGGCAACTCATCCACCTGACCCTTCAGTTGCTTCTGCTACTGTGCAGCCGGAGGCAGACTCTTACCTGGCCCAGTTAGTCTCCCAACTGGCGCTCAAAGTCAGCAATCTCACTCGCCGTCTCGACAGCCGTCCCCGCGCCAGGACTCCACTACGCTTCAGGCGACAATCCCGCTCCACCAGCAGGTCCGCCAGCGCCTCCCGTGCCCCTGGTGTCTTCTCCTGTGGTCGGACTCAGCCAGTGACACAGCTTGGCGCAGTGGTGCTTCCTTCGCCACCCCGCGCCCTAGTGAGTTGGTCAGTCGCACTTACGCCAGCTCCGCCAGTGCCCAGGATTACCCACAGTGCTCCCAGTGCCAATGATTTACTCTGCCAGTGCCCAGGATTACCCTTAGTGCTCCCAATGCCAAGGATTTACTCTGCCAGTGTCCAGGATTACCCTCAGTGCTCCCTTGTGCCCACGATTTATCCCCAGTAATCCCCTACCGCCCGGGATTACCCACAGTGCTCCCTTGTGCTCAGGATTTATCCCCAGTAATCCCCTACCGCCCGGGATTACCCACAGTGTTATCTTGTGCCCAGGATTTATCCACAGTAATCCCCTACCACCCGGGATTACCCACAGTGTTCCCTTGTGCCCAGGATTTATCCACAGTAATCCCCGACCCCCCAGGATTACTCGTAGTGTGCCCAGTGTCCAGGTTGTGTCCCCAGTAATCCCTGACCACCCGGGATTACTCGCAGTGTTCCCAGTGTACAGAAAGTGTCCCCAGTAATCTCCCGCCGCTCGGGATTACTCAGTGTTCCCCTGTGCCCAGACCTAACCCCACCGCCTCCTGCAGTGCCTTGAAAAGCCCAAGAGTGTGTTAGTGCCGAAACAGTGTCCTCTGCATGTGCCTGTGCTTGTGCGCGTCTCTGGCTCTGCTGTGGTTCCTCGCCTCACACCACCAGCATGCAGACGCCCACAGCACCTGTCTCCATGGCAGCCACGGACCCTACTGCGACCTCATCCCTCTCCACGCACGTAGCCTTCCGGGCACCTCCTTTCTGCAACCAGGACCCGGCCATGTGGTTTGCCATCATGGAGTGTAACTTCAAAGCTGCCTCCATCACGGCGAACCTCACCAAGTTTACTGACGCCACGGCTCTCCTTCCTACTGACGTCTTGTTTAAGGTTTCTGACGTCATCAGCAACACAGCCGCTTCCATTACACCATACGATGACCTCAAGGCTGCTGTCCTGACTCGCCTGCAGTCTACCGTCACCGCCCGTCTCCAGGAACTGCTGAGAAAGGAGGAGTTTAGTGACGAGAAGCCCTCAGACCTCCTCAGATGCATGAAGAAGCTGTTTGGCGACAAGTACGATGCGTTCGACACGGATCTCTTCCGCCACCTGTACTACCAGCGGCTGCCCCTCGCTACACAACGCAGCCTCTTCAGCGTGAAGGAGAAGCTGTCAGTGGCAGAGATTGCTCAGTTGGCTGACGATTTCATGGCAACTCTTCCACCTGACCCTTCGGTTGCTTCTGTGCAACCGGAGGCAGATTCTCACCTTGCCCAGTTAGTTTCCCAACTGGCGCTCCAGGTCAGCAACCTCACTCGCCGTCTCGACAGCCGTCCCCGCGCCAGGACTCCACTACGCTTCAGGCGACGCTCCCGCTCCACCAGCAGGTCCGCCAGCGCCTCCCGTGCCTCTTCCACTTCTTCCGGCACCTGCTACTACCACCGCACGTTTGGCAGAAAGGCCCGCAAATGCCAGTCGCCGTGCAACTTCACCACTGATCCTTTCAACCTGCCCAGCGAGCATTAGCGGCGCACAATGTTCGCTCCACATCTTCGATCCACTCTTCAAGACAAGGTTCCTCATCGACACTGGTGCTGAGGTCAGTGTCCTTCCTGCAACGGGTTCTTAACGCTCCCTGCCTCCAGCCCTACATCTCTACGCTGCTAACGGCACCAAGATCCCGGTGTTCTCGCCTAAGGCTATGCAGGTGGAGCTCAGCCTACGCTGTTCCTTTGAGTGGACATTCTATGTGGCAGCAGTCTCTCAAGCACTTCTGGGGGCCGACTTTCTACACCACTTCGGTCTCTTGGTGGATGTGCAGAACCGGCAACTCGTTGATCCTCTCACTTCACTCTCCACACACGTGCAGCCCACCCCAGGCGCCAGCGCGTGCCTCACTGTCCTCAAGGCAGACACCCAGTTCGCTGCACTCCTCAAGAAGTTCCCGACTCTTCTGCAGCCGTACTCCACAGCCAGGCCTGTAAAACACCACGTCATGCACCACATCGAGACCTCCGGCCGGCCTACGCACGCTAAGGCCCGCCGCCTCGCGCCTGAGCGTTACAAGCTCGCCAAGGCCGAGTTTGAGTCTCTCATGCGTGCTGGTGAACTACGGCCAAGCTCCAGCAACTGGTCATCTGCCCTCCACACCGTGGACAAGAAGAATGGTGAGATCCGCCCCTTTGGTGACTACCGTGTTCTCAACGCCCGCACCAAGCTGGACAGGTATCCTTTACCTAACATCCAGGAATTTATCTCACAGCTCGCCAGCTCCACCATCTCCCGCATCGACCTGGTGAAGGCATTTCACCAGACCCCTGTCCACCTTGACAACATCCCGAAAACAGCCATTATCACTCCTTTTGGCTTGTTTGACTACACACGGATGCCGTTTGGCCTCAAGAATGCAGCCCAGACATTCCAGCGATTCATAGACGAGGTAGTGCGAGGCCTTTCCTTCTGCTTCGCCTACATTGATGACCTCCTCATCGCCAGTCCTGATGAGGAAACCCACCTCGTCCACCTGCGCCAACTCTTCACACGCCTCGAGGACTATGGTATCCAGATCAACGTAGAGAAGTCCTTGCTGGGTGTCTCTTCTCTGGACTTCCTTGGCCACTCCATTTCTTCGGCAGATATCTCTCCCCTGCCCTCAAAGTGTGAGGCCATTCAGCACTTTCCCAAGCCTTCCATGCCGCGCCAGCTGAGGGAATTCCTGGGGATGGTGAACTACTACAACCGCTTCATCCCTCACTGTTCCCTTCTTCTCCAACCTCTCTACGCCATGCTCAAGCCTTCCAAGAGAGGCGAGTCTGTCACCCTCGACTGGACACCTGAAGCTGATGCTTCCTTCACCTCTGCCAAGGAAGCCTTCTCCAGAGTCTCCACCCTCTGCTTCCCTTCTCCTGATGCCAACATCTCCATCTCCACTGATGCCTCCAGCATTGGTGTCGGTGCAGTGCTACAACAATTCGTCGGTGATGGCTGGAAACCGGTGGCTTTCTTCTCAAGGAAGTTCACACCTGCAGAAGCAAACTACAGCGCCTTCGACAGGGAACTTCTCGCCATCTACCGTGCCATCAAGCGTTTCTGGTACTTCGTGGAAGGCCAACAGTTCTACATCTTCACTGACCACAAGCCTCTCACCGCCATATTCCACAAAAACAAGTCTACCTACACTTCACGCCAGCTGCGACACATCGAGTATGTCTCCCAGTTCACCACAGACTTACGCTACATTAAAGGCTGTGACAACGCCCCAGCTGACGCACTCTCCTGCAACATCAGTGCGGCTGACTATGCCACTGTTACTGCACACCAGGTTAGCGACACTGAACTGCAGCAGCTGAAAGACAACGCTGTACTCGAGATGAAGAAGGTCCCAGTGCCAGGAACAACCTTGCAGCTGTACACCGACGTCTCCACTTCCGCAGGAAACTGCTGACTCCGAGGCGTGGTCATGTGATGCATGGATGGGTGTGTGTGTGTGTGATGCCTCAGTGTTCAAGTACATTATTTTATCTCATATAGTAATGTCTTATAAACTACATCCTACTTAGAGAGTTTATTTTATTATATTTTAGTAAATGTAACATCCTATGGATACAATAACAATTGAAATGCCAAGTTATATATATAAACACATGCAACTCCTTGTAGAGGACAAAGTTGTGTCAGCATTTCTGAAGTATTGCACCATCTTATAGAGATGTTGCATCAGATAATATCTACATGTATAAATACAATGAATTTCTATGTATCATGTCCCTAACACTGTGCCTCTTTTACATACACATCTTTCACACACACAGAAAACATACACGCACTATATGTATATATGTATATATATTTTGTAAATGAAAATTGTTGGGTGTGTCGCAGCGCACCACGACCTTGTAAAAATTCGGGCGAATAAACAGAGAGAGAGAGTGGCAGATGTAAACTGTCGTATCCGTTCCCTTAAGAGAAGGCAATATCGCCCATAAGTCCTTATTGGTATGGGACCTAACGGATTACCTCTCGGGTTACTGGTCCCTTAACGGATTAAACACAGGGTATCCATCCAGAATACGTTTGTGGATCACTGGCCCTTCAAAAGAGAGGCTGTAAGGGCTGGCCAGTAAGACCGTCACTTGTGCCGGTTTTAAATCTACTGAGCAGGATCAATCTAACGTAACTGATGTAGTGCACCCCTTAGACACCCCAAAGATAACTTTGAAACTTTACCTTACCTAATCTAGCCTAAATAAGGGACTGTCATCTGAACCTAATAAAGTTTCAATAACTTAACCTTATTAATTATAAGTAGAGGCTGCATCTCTAGGAATCCCACAAGATTTATTAATGTGGTATCATTTTATTAGGGAGTTTTGGGAAGGAGTTTAAGGTGTAGGAGAGGTATATAATGGTAGTGTTGTGTGTTACATTAGATGAAAAATGCAAATTAACTGAATGAAACAATTATCGGAGAAAATTTGAATCCTTTGAAAAAAAGCTGAAGAATGGTGAGTAGGACCACATAATATTCCCAATGGGTTTTATAAGAATAGAGCTAAAGGATGTTGTGATTAAAAAACTTACACCTTTCTTTTTTATCAAATGTGGCAGGAGAAGAGGGTGCCGAGGAGATGGAATAAATGTAGAAGTGTATGTTGCTCCATAAGGGAGGATATAAGAGCAAAAATATATTAAAGAACTATAAGCCAATATTCCCCTAGTAAACCAGAGAATAAAGTATTCTGTACATATTCATATAGATTGAAAGAACCAAGGTTAGGTTAGGTTAGTTTGAAAGAAAAGGGTTATACTGATAAACAGTTTAAAATTCTAAGATGATGAAAAACCCTGTGACAAGGCAAAAAAAGAAAACTGTTTTACAAGGTACTATAAAAATATGCCTTGGTAAAAAAAATACTAGTCACCATTACGATGAGTATGAATAAAGATACAAGGATACTCTAAATATTAGAAGACTTTGAGATTGACGGTGTAAAGCGTGAGAGAGATTTAGACAAGGCTGGATTCTATGAACAATACACACACACACGCACGCACGCGCGCGCGCGCGCGCACACACACACACACACACACACACACACACACACACACACACACACACACATTAACTTGCCTCTTCCCACGTAGCAGCTGGCAAAACATGGATGGTAAAGTTTAAGGTGTCAGCCATTGCCTCCAACATCAGTCTGTCACTACCTGAGTAAACAACTGTATCCCCCTCTTCTTCCTCCGTCCAATACGGCTTGTATGGAAGGGCAGTGACATTAACCAGGGCACCGTGGAAGCTATGGAAGTAATATAAAACACAGACTTTAGTGACAGCTTTTTCTTTTCCCTGCAATATTCCTTGTAGCAAAAACAAGAAAATTGAGATAACTTAAATACTCAAAGATTTACAAAAGAGAAGTTGATAAAAAAATGTTTCTTTCTTTCGGTGTGAAGATCTTTCTATTGATTTACAACTGGTAAAAGTATAATAAATAATGCTGATTAAAAATAGCCACAAAAATATTGGCATTGTATGTAAGGGCGTCAATGATCGAGAGAAAAAAGTTCTACTTAATGCCGGTCCATATATATTCCTTCCCTTCTCCGGTGGCCTCGCCGCAGAAGACTATATTTTTCACCCCTATACTTTACAACTCTCTAATGCAAGAGTTAACCAGTACTCCCAATCATTCATTCCTTTCGCTAGTAAACTCTAGAAGACCTTACCTGCTTATGTATTTTCTGCTTCCTATGATTTGACTCTATTTAAGAAGGAGATTTTAAGACATTTGTCCCTGAATTTCTGCTATCTCTATTGAACTTTCAGGGAAAAGGCAATTAGTGGGCTTTTTATTTTCACTATTTCTGTTGCCCTTGCCTAGCTTCCCTTTCTTACATAAAGAAAATGACGAATCAATGATGGAGGACCGGTGTCTTCAAACCTCCTTGAAAGGTTTCATTTCATATTACTGAGGAAATACAAAAGTACACAGGGAGTCAGAGTTCACCAGAAACAGGGATGAATGAAAATATTTGAGAAATCTTAGAGGTAGACAAAATAAGGATGAGAAAGAAGAGAGCCTTATGCAGCAAAAACGAGTTAAGGTTAGGTGGGGAAGCAGACAGGTAGCATGATCAAAAGAGTAGTCAGTGTGAAAATGTGAAACAATGTAACACGATGTGCAATACCGCCACCATGAGAAAGAGGCAAAGGACAGTCAATCAAAGGAGAGGAGCCGATAAGACGAAAAAAAATCCTTTTGACTCCATTCTCTCGAAAATAATGGGAAGAGTGGAATACACCGAATACACGTGTGAACTGCGTTGTTGAACAATTTTATACATTCAATTGGTTAGCGGATATGAATACGCAAGCACATTTTCTTTTTACTTGATAAATAATACTAATGCATAAACAAAACAGAGTCGATAGGTCTCTGGCAAATTAATAATCGCTTACCAACGCATTTCATGAAACTGCGCCCTAAAGGACAGATACACTTTTCCAATATCAACACATTCATAATAAAAAAAGTCATTTATGGTAATGTATGTAGGTAATGTTCCTAATGTTAAAAGAAAGAAACTTGCCAGCGGAGACCTGCATGTGGAAACATTGAATCTAGCCCAAACTAAGTCTAGATTCAAGTCTCGATTTCCCTATCAATGTCCTCATGTAGAAGTGTTATCACTCATGCTGACTTCATTGATATGGAGACAGCTGATATCGTGAATGAAATGATATCGTGAATGATATCGTGATGTCATTGGAGAAAAGAAAATAACGAAATTTATATACGGCATAAGAAAAAAAAACACTGCTTCAATCATCCTTACCTTCAGTTCCACTAAATTGCCTGATAAATTTGAAATAGGCTATGAGAAAAACTTATGTTCGATCCTATATTCTAAATCCACTTCAATGCTTCAAATGCCACGGTAATGCTTGTCGGTCTTCGCTTCCTTACTGTGTTAAGTGTGCTATTGAGGGTCATAGGTTGAAAAGTGTCGTAACTGTGGAGAAGTTCACTCTACCATCTCGCGGGATTACCTTGCTTGGAAGCTTGAGAAAGAGATCTGCACAGTTAAAGCAAGTGAAGGGATTTCTTACGGAGAGGCGAAGAAGCTGGCCGTGCCAGCTTCAAACATTTCATACGATTCATCCCGACCAGTGGTGTGCAGTGTTGCCATACAGACTGATCCTCCATCTCCCACACCTGCCGCTACTCCATCTACTTATATTGCTTCCTCTGCTGCCTCCAACATTCCTACACTTTCATCTTCCTCCACCACATCAAAGACTTCACATGCTATCACTACTACTAAAGCTAGGAATAAAAAGACTGACATGACAAATCAAAATATTTTTACAGTTCTTGAGTAAGAGCATTTCTAATGCCGTCACTATTTCCGCGCAGTTGAGGAGTCGCTCGCACTATCGCTCCTTCTCAAATAGCTCTGGGAAGCATAATATAGAGGATGATATGGATTTCTCCTCTGGTAAGGGCCGGGAGTGGTATCCTGGTAGCACATCCGTGTGCAAAAAGATAAAGAAAAACGGCCAACCCCGCAACTCTCAAGCCATAATGTTAAAAATACTACAGTGGAGCTGAAGAAGTCTTTGCAATAAAGATCCATATTTGTCACTTTTAGAGAATATACACAGGCCGTCTGTTGTTTGTCTACAGGAGGCCAGACTGGATGATCAACCAGATCCTTCAGTACTTAAACACTACTATCCGTATAGAAGATATGATTGTCATGGCGTTGCCATTTACATACGTAAGACACTGACATAGACAATAAATGACGTTCAATACGCCTTTGGAAGCTGTCGCGTGCGGGGTGAAATTAAGCGACACGTATCTGCGTATATGTTCACTCTACTTACCTCACAATACCTCCATTGCTGATGATATCGTAACATCACTAAATAGCCAGCTTCCGTGCAAAAGGCTGATTTTAGGTGATTTTGATGCCCATCATCATCATTGGGGAAGCGAAAGGTCAAGTCCTCGAGGACAGCAGATAGTTGATCTTTTGTTGCAAACAAACCTCTGTTTTCTGAACGTTGGTAGTGCGACTCGTGTTGATGATTGGACTGGCACCACCATCTTCCTTTAGCCTCGGGAAATATATTCCCTGACTTTTCTTGGGAAGTCATCGACATTTCTGGCAAGGACACTGACACCAAGATTACTAATGCCACACACTCCATTTTACAAGCCGCTAAGGCATGTATTCTGAAAACTGCTGCAGTTTACGCTAAGGGTGGAGGGGGGGGCTACCCCCTAAAAATGTTTTGACTCATATCTCGCTTATGGTTCATCCAATTGGTTTGAAATTTTAATGTTGTTTCCTTATGTAAAGGAATGCTATCGTGTAACTTTCATTAAATTGGGGTGAATGGTAGGGGATACTAAAATAAGTTTTTTTCAATTTCACAAAATTATTCTTTTAATTTATTGCTTTGAAAAAAATTACCATATAAACTCTGTGCATATATCTACATTTTGTTAAAATAAGTTTTTCGATTTTTTTGTTTTGTTTTTATAGCATTTTTTTCGAAAAAAAAATAATACCCCCTTATCTCGTTTTCTATTGAGAAATTTAAAAATCTAATTCCTACAAAGAAATTCAAATTTTGCTGCAGTTTAAAATGATACCAAACATAAGGTGATCAGAACTTTCTCCGATTTTGTGAAATTATTTAAGTGCAAAAAACAATATTTCGAGATATCGCCTGAGTTTTTTTTTTTTTTTTTTTTTTTTTTTTCATTTTTTCCTTGTTCTGCTATTTGTATTCATTTGATCGGCATGAAATGTTCACATACTATTGTGTATACAAGGTTGACTTACTGGAGAACTTTAAGGCATCTGCTGGTCCCCCTTTCTAAGAAAGTGAGGGTATCAGAAGGTGCCTTCCTCACTGTCCGTGAGTAAATGTCAGGGACAAGGTGCTGCTGGTCTCGCATGCCTTTCTTTTACATTTTATTGTCGTGAATAATTTGTTGAGTTGTTGCAGCGACACGGTGAAGTATGTAACTGTCGCTTTCGCTGCTTTCAGGAGCTAGTACATACTACTCCACATCTTTCTTTTGCATAATATTTATTCGTCGCTGCAGTGACGTCTCGTATAATAGCAGCGGTAAATCTCCACTTTTAGAAGATGGTGAAGCAAACGAGGAAAGGCTGCTTGACATCCAGGATAAGGAGAGAAACGTAGGTCAAGAAAGCTGTTCTGGCGGTGGTGGTGGTGGTGGTTGTGAAGGGGAGGGGAGGGTGGTAATAAGAGGGGCAGCTACAGTATAAGAGGGCTGGCTGCTTTTGGTGACTCGGCTCTGCTATCGCTTCCACTCATATTTCTCCTTGGTTTGGAGTATCTTGCTGCTTCTCTCTCTCTCTCTCTCTCTCTTGAGGTTGGTGAGCCTTGTCTTCGTAGATTTTCGCTTGTAAGTCATTATCCAGAGCATGAAATAAGGAAATATCGCGGAGAAACGTGAAACACTCCATACCTACTCAAGTCAAGGGAGGCACTGGATTAATAGCGTTAGCTAGACTAACCACAAGTCACTCTACGGTAAATAGATGCCAATTGGAGAAATTTATTTTAAAAGAAAATTATTTCAGTCATAGTTCTACGTAGTTTTAGGCATTGAAAGCTATCGCATCTTTTAGCGCGTGCGTCACGCTATCACGTAATACCCATGACCATTTACATATGGCCTCTGGGGGGTGGGGGGGTAAAAAAATATTTCTGGAATAAAAACTTCACTAAGTGATAATTTGAAGGACAGGATGCGCGAAAAAAAATGGAGAACCATAATTTCAAAAATATTAGACAAAAATCAGCAGGGGTGCCCCCCCGCCCCCGCCCCTAAGCGTAGAGCTTCATGGTGGACAACGAATTGCCAACAAGCACTCTCTGAGCGTGATAGACGATACAAGTATTTCAGCCAGCAGCCCAGTCACGATAACTTAATAGCCTATGAAAATGTAAGAGCTCAGTCAAGGAAAGTTATCCTTAATGCTAAACAGAACTCATGCCGTCAGTTTGGATCCACAATAAACAGTACCAGCCCCCTCGCACAGGTATGAAATACCATCTCCGTACTCAAAACCAAAAAAACAATCAACCCAATAAATTCTCGAACTATCAATGGCAATACCATAGACGACTCAAAAAGCAATAGATAACAAAATTGCCCAACACTCATGACGCCAGCAGCACAGCCTCCTATGAGCCAGCGTTCCTTCCACGGAAGGAAGCAACTGTTGCTTCCTTTCCCATGGGAGGCGTAAGCTCATACTATAACACCGAGTTTACATTGTATGAACTTCTTGCCCTGAAATCGTGTAAAGGCTCCTGTCCCGGTCCCGATCATATAACTTAGAGTATGTTGCAACATTTGGACCACACAATTCCTCATATGTGGCATTTATCACTTGTCACTTCTATTCTTAAAATAAGATTTAAAAAACTGGACGCCTTACGGACCCCAATGCATTTCGTACCATTGCGCTCACGAGCTGTTTATATAAGGTCATGGAACGAATAATATAAAGAAAGTTACTTTTTATTTTAGAAGTGACAAGTTTGTTAATTAAGTGTTGAGCAGTCGGGCTTCAGTAAACACAGAAGCACGATGGACCACTTAAAGGCGGCGTCACACTAGCACTTTTTCCGTCGTTGTCGACGATTTCCGTCGTCTTTTTACTGTTCCGTTAACTTTTTCCGTCGTCTTGAGTCAGACGAAACGCAGCGTTTTCCTCTAGCGTCGATTTTTAGTCAAAATTAGATCTATGGTTTTTGATTAATACTTTTAGAATAAAATTTTTTTTTTATCAATCAGAATAATGGTATTATCTTAACTAGGTAAAAGTGTTATAAGTTCATATATATATATATATATATATATATATATATATATATATATATATATATATATATATATATATATATATATATATATATACATACATAATACAAATTGTTCTAGCCATGCAGTGAAGAGGCTCAGTTGTTTGTTTACATTTTACGGGGATTGCGATGCTCGTGAATGTTTCCAAGGTAGAACTTCCTAATAACACTGACCAAGATGAACAGTTCATTTGTTTCTCAGTGGACAAAGCTGTCTGAAGAGTTTCTCATAGAGAGCATTAGAAGAAATCGTTGCCTCTGGGACCACAGGACAGCTGATTACAGCAAGAAATGCATCAAGAGAGCAGCATATAATGCAATCACATGCAGTTTGAGGGAAACATTTCCAGAGCTACACAACGTAACAGCAGGTAAATTCCATGTTGTTTGCTCCACCCCTGATCTTATCATACCTAATTTAGAATGGCTTTAATCATCTGCTTTGACTCCAGTTTTTTAAACACTTTTTTTTTCATACCAGGATCTGTTAAAGCTAGCCTGATTAAAATTTTTCCAGGAAAACTAACATTCAGCTTTCACTTATTGTAAAGAAAATACAATTGAAAACTCACTCAGCTCAGAGTGGTTCTGCTGGTGGTTATACCTCAAAATGTGAGCTATTCCATGCACTATCCTTTATCAAGGACACACTCAATAATTACACCACACAGTCAAGTGAAAGTTTCACATTTCAAGTTAGTGTTTTTGTAAATATATAGTAAAACTATATATGAAAATAATAAGGAATGTTTGATGAATTCCTTAAAGATGTATGTATAGTGGTATAAAGTGTCTGTTATTATTGTTTTCTCTTACTAATCATTTCCTGAGAAATGTGTCTTTGGCAGTACTTTACACGTTAATTTTCTTCTTTTAGGCAAGTCCTCAGCCAGCACTCGAACAACCCCTTCTCATTAATGAAGATGGTATTGATGAACCATGCTTCATTTCCACAGCCATCTCACTTGATTTGTCAGGAGGTAATACAGCATCCTCAACCTCAACCTCATCTAGTCAAAGTACACCGTCATCTTCTCTAGCTAGTACTCCACTGCCATCTCCATCCAACATCCCAAAAAACAAGAAGAAGAAGAAGATGAACGATGACCACTTTGGAGAAGATTGTATGGAAGCCGTCAAAGTGCTAAGGGACAGAATGCAGCGAAATGACTTCTGTTCCTCTTTTGCAAAGACTGTTGAGCATTGGATGCGGGACTTCACAGAAGATACACAGAAGAAAGTGGCAATACAAATATATGAAGTGCTTAGCAGTGTAGGTAGTGAAGGTCGTGTCCCCAAGTAAAAAATAAAATACAATACTAACAGACATAGTTTTAATCAGTCTTATCTAAATATATACAATCAAACATATATACATTATACATAGGGCTGTTCAATGCATGTGAAGCATTTCAGCTTGCCATGGGACTCTTCCTTCATTGTTAAAATAAGCTAACAGAGTCTCCCTGACTACCTTGGCATCATGGCCATGTCCTCGGCCAATTGGTGGAAGAGGTTGCAGCCCACCCTGGGTCTCATTGTTCCAGTTATGCACTTCAGAGCTCTTCCTCTCTACTGATGGTGATGTATTTCCACATAAATAATTGTGAAGAACTACTGTAGCTAGCACTATATCCTTAACATTATCAGGAGATGTGGATATTTGTTTTTTGAAGATCTGAAATCTTCCAGCCAAGATTCTGAAAGCATTTTCAGATGTACGCCTTGCACATGACAGACGATAATTGAAGATCAACTTTTCATCTGGTAGATCTCTTCCTGGGAATGGTTTCATCAAATATTTTTTTTAAAGAAATGCATCATCTCCAACAATTACATAAGGACACTGCCTATTTGAGAATGGAAGAAATGTACCAGATAGAATGTTGATCTTGTTTTCTTCAAGAGCAGTTTTCAATCCACATCTTTCCCACACTACAGCATCACTTGCACGTCCACTAGCACCTACATTAACATACATAAATTTGTAATTGGCATCAACCGATGCCATCATTATGAGACTGAGATGTCCCTTGTAATCATAATATTGTGATCCAGAATGAGGTGGTTTTGCAATCAACACCCTCTTTCCATCCAGAGCTCCAATACACATTGGAAAATTCCACTATGTAAAGAAGCTGTTGGCAACCTCCTGTCACTCACTCTGGTTGGATGGAAGGTGTAGGTGGTCTGGTTGCAGCATTTTGTAGATGGCTCTACATACTGCAGGAATGATCGATGAGGTCAAACTGTGGCTGATGCGGAACTGGCAGCCTAGTGAAGCATGCGATTCTCCTGCAAAGATTGAATTTTTTTAGAATTTCATTGAATAAATGCAAGGTATCTGAAATTTGTGGGTATATGACACCTCACAATCACCATTAATACCAATTTCTTTATGTTTCATAATATACAAATTTGAATGAAGACATGGGTGTAAGTGAACAGAGCAAAAGCGGGATGTTTTTACATTTATACGAGTATAATTACATTTGTCTAATTTAAGTTGCAGTATCCTGATGGACAGACATGCAGATGCAGTCCTTCAGTACATAATTGTAAAACATGGTTATATGATTCTGAACTGAATCTACGAACTCAATGACCTAGTATATCAGAGAACAGTAATACTGTCAGTTATGTGTTAGCAAAATGAGCTGAAAGTCAATAAATTTTTCAAAGTCACAGGCAGCATTATGTTCAGTTATTTGGGTTCAGTGGTAACATTATGAGGAGAGTGTGATACCAACAGCTCAAACCAGCTGGAGACCACAAAATTACACTAGTGGTCTGTTAAGCAAGTATTTCTTTTTTCTTTTTTTTTCAGAAGGATATCAATGAGAGAGAAAAACTACATTTTTTGGGTGTGTTTGGATAAGATTATACTGATCATAATACTATATATCTAAGAAGTAGTAACATTGTGAGGAGAGTGTGATACCAATAGCTCAAACCAGCTGGGGACCACAAAACTAAACTAGTGCTCTGTTAAGCATCAATGAGAGAGAAAAACTACATTTTTTGGGTGTGTTTGGATAAGATTATACTGATTATAATACTATATATCTAAAAAGTAGTAATATTGTGAGGAGAGTGTGATACCAATAGCTCAAACCAGCTGGGGACCACAAAACTACACTAATGCTCTGTTAAGCATCAATGAGAGAGAAAAACTACATTTTTTGGGTGTGTTTGGATAAGATTATGCTGATTATAATACTATATATCTAGGAAGTAGTAACATTGTGAAGAGAGTGTGATACCAATAGCTCAAACCAACTGGGGACCACAAAACTACACTAGTGCTCTGTTAAGCATGCATTTTTAATGAGTTCAGAAGGATATTAATGAGAGAGAAAAAGTAGGTTTATTGGGTGTGTTTTGATGAGATTATACTGATTATAATTCTACATATCTAAGAAAATCATGTACTGCTCTCCTTCACTCAACAAAGCTTGTTTCCCACAGGACCCCAGGCTTTTAGCAGTCCTGGGATTATGAAAAAACAAATAGCTTATGCCAGAAAGTGATATCAGTTACTCGAATTTCACCAAAATACACCAGAACAACTATTTTTCCCTCAGAAACGACTTGAGAACTTCTTCCTGCAAATTATACATAACATATACTGGGACTGACCTGTAGCCAAATAATGAAGGGTGAGTGTCAGACGCTCCCCTGCAGTCACTGCCTTCCTCATCTTGGTGTCAGCCTTGGCAATGTGTGGTGTAACTAGCTGCAACAGCTCCTGGTACTGCTTGCAGTCCAGACGGGTGAAGTTCTTCAACATCTCATGGTCTTCTAAACGCAGTTCTCTCAATAGTCTGTGGTAAACACTTTAATTTTCTCGACGAGCCAGCCACGAACGCATCCATAAACGTTTCTTGGCTAGTCTGGCTCGTCTCCTCCTCTCTACACACATAATGAAATACAAGGCAACAGCGGCTTCCTGGGGTGGTAGAGGAGCCATGCTTGTTTACAGTCGACAATGCGAGAAGGCGAAAGCGCGGGCATGTGTGTGACGGCGATCGTCGACAAAAGTTGACAGTCTTCAGAAAGTTGACGAAAAAAATTGACGGAAAAGTGCTAGTGTGATGCCGCCTTAACAAACCTCGAGCATTGCATATCAGAGACTTTTTGTCAATGAACAATTCAAGGTAGGGATATTTGTGGACATCCATAAATCCTTCGACATGACACGGCGACACTGTATTCTTATGAAACTCCACGCTCAAGGGTTCAAAGGTAACTTGCAATTTTTATTTATAATTTCTTATAGGACAGGCCATAATCAGTCAAGCTTCTCTCCAACGAATTCTCAGACATTTTTGTCCAAGAAAACGGGATGCCACAGGGCAGTGTTCGTAGTCTTAAATATTTGCTTTACGCTGGCGAATGTGATATGGCATTCTTCGTCAAACGCACAATTCTCTGGTGGACAGATTCAACTTGCTAATTATTCCGTCCGACATTTGATCTCTTTGTGGGATTTAAGTTTTCTGTTCCAAAGTGCATCTACGCAAAATTCCTAATCTTCATATCACTCTTCAAAGCCAGCCAATACATTTCCAAAATTCTGTATAGTTCCTGGGTCTGCATTTTGACAGCAGACTCTGCTGGAAAATACATAATATTATTGATAATCTGCTTATTTGGTAACGTAAAAGAGACTAACGTCCTCAAATATCTTTCTGGTACATCATGGGAAGCAGACAGAACATCTTTATTAATGACTTTCAAGTCCTTGATTCTTTTTCATTTAGACTATGGTTCGCCAGTGTATGAGTCAGCATCGGAAGCAGCTCTAAGGTGTTTAGATGTACTTCAGAATGCTTGTTGGCGAATATGTCTTAGGGCCCTCCGCTGTACACGTTTAGCGCGGATGTAGGTCGAGGAAAATGTTCCACCACCGTCCACACGACGTGATTCACTGCTGTTGGCATATGGCATCTCCACGGCCCGAAAAACTCCCCATGGTGCCACTAATTACTATCATAAGCCAGCCCCACAATTTTTCACGGTTTGAGTCGTTCCCCATAGCAGGAGGGGAAGCAGGAGATTCTCATATCCATGGAAATGAACATTCTGACATGCTTGCCAGGTTTGCTGCAGAGCTCGAGGGAGCGTGAAATCTTCCTTGGGATCTACAGTCATGTCTCTCTGCCACTAAATCATCAGTGCGACTCCTTTGGTAAAGGCACTGGGACAGTCTCCACCTGAACACCATCAAGCTGTCTACAAGAAGTGAGGAGTGGTCCTCGCATAGCTAAGGATGGGCTCTACCTTACCCACTTACATGCTTCCATTCATATCCCACTCCTTTCCTTCATAATGTCAACACTGTAATGTAACCCTCACTGTCGATCACATCATGCTCAGTCTATGGCCTAGTCACAAACTTTTCTATTCATTGAAAGTGTCACTGTTATTAAAAATCTAACTGCCCTCTTCATCTTTCCCTTATTTATTTCGTCATTGTGGCACCAATGAAGGTCCTCTCTCATAACTTTGCTAAAAAAATATATGTTGTGGAATTTGAGGCATGTTCTTCCCTTTCCTCCACACTCAGACCACTTCAAGTTTTATAATGAAATATTTCATGATTACGTTTTCCATGCCCATACATGATACAGTTCCTCCTATTATTCTTGGAAACAATACTTTCGTGCTTCCACCTTGCCTAGATATACATTCAGATCGTTCTATCAATATATATATATATATCTTTTATTCTTATTGGAAGTTAATTTACACTCAATATGTTCCTGGAAAGCGTGATTATTTTAATCCCTTAAACTGTCGTCTCTGTGCTTTAATTTCCTGTCTATCAAAAGTATTCAATCTTTTCCTAATAGGAGATTTCTTAAACACCTATCATTATACAGGTTACTACCTTTTCGCTCCTATTAATGAGCCTCTTTCAAATATTTTGGTGAAAGTTTTGCCGTTGCCTGAGAAATATCAAAAGTTTTTGATAGATTGTTGCATAAAGCTTTGTTTGCCAAACTACATTCCTATGGTGTCAAAAACATACAGAAAATTCATCTTGCTATTAATTTCAGCACCGTACGGCATGCAGGACAGTAAAACTAAGATCTCTATATTTCGTTTATTCCTTTACGTACATATCAAATATAAATTATTGTGTCATAAATTTATTGCTACAAAAAAATATCTTTTAAAGGTGAGAGAATATAATTTCACTGACACGTCACCGTAATTTTTGTTGATCGTCACCGGAGGAATACAGGGTGAGCTGCTACTTCGATATGTTTTCCACTCCTTCATGAGAAGCCAGTCTAGCAAAATCAGAATAATTTCGCTCCCAATATTCTAAAAGCCTTTTAAGTTGAACAATTTTGCTCCTAATGTTCTAAAAGCCTTCTAAGTTGAACAACTTTGCTTCCAATGTTCTAAAAGCCTTTTAAGTTGAACAATTTTACCCACAATGTTCTAAAAGCCTTTGAAGTTGAACATAGTGTATCGTCTTTGGTTTTACATAAGCCAGAATATGTAGACGATACCTCAGGTCCATATAGTCACTCTTACCACATCTTATCATCATCATCATCTTACTTACCACATGATTATAACATCACCAGAAATCTCAACAATACCACCACCACTGCAATTCGGCCACTATAAACTGCTAAGGGATTTTAAATTTTCCCTAATTCCTCTAAGACTTTAATATAACACCCAAGAACGTTCTGAGACGTCTCCGCCAGTTTTTCTCATCCCCCAACTGCTTGCTTTTTACTGTATTTTCCCTGTATGGAATACTCTTCTAATGTATGGTGGGTTCTACTCACAGACTTATTAGAGAAGCTTTTAGTCTCATCAACTCTTCTCTGAATGTCTGTCTACAGTCTCTCTCTCTCTCTCTCTCTCTCTCTCTCTCTCTCTCTCTCTCTCTCTCTCTCTCTCTCTCTCTCTCTCTCTCTCTCTCTCTCAGCCGGAATATTTCATCTCTTCTTCATCTCTACTATCGCTATTTTCATGATAACTGCTCTACTGATCTTGCTAACTGCATGCCTCCCCTCCTCTTGCTGCCTCGCCGAACAAGACTCTTCTTCCTCTCACCCATATTCTATCCAACTCTCTAATGCAAGAGTTAATAAGTAATCACAAGCATTCATTCCTGTCACTAATAAACTCTGGAACTCCATACCTGCTTTTGTATTTCCAACTTTCTATTACTGAACTGTATTTAAGAAGGAGAGTTCAAGACATTTGTCCCTGATTTTCGGCTAACTCTATCGAAATGAGCAGACGCAGGTTCCTTGATTTAAGGTAGAATGCTTGTAGTTGGTGACAATTAGGTTAAGCATTTATATGGTGCCTTTAGTACCACGGGTATGAAGCCTAAGACGAGGGTATGTTTGCAGGGACAGCATAGCGGCGAAGCTCGACACATTTTTTAAATGAGCTTGGTAGGGTCAGGAATAAAGAATTATTTTGAGGCTTTGACAAATTCTGAATAACATTAGGATCAAGGGTGGGATCCCGTAATATGCCGTGTCTTGCCAAGTAAATGATTCGGTGTTGAATGGCTATCTAGTGGTATTGCAGTTTGTTGGAGGCTTTCAAATCACTGTAAAAGCAATGGATGGTACTTCTTCTATGGCAAGGACAAATTGTATGACATGGATGGGGTGCAATTATTCCACCAGGGTGTTCGAATCTTGGCTGGAACACTTGAGCATAAAGTAAATGAACTCCAGCGCTTTTTTTCGTTAGTCAAAATAGACTAAGGTTTCTAAGAACGAAAAGAAAGATCAAATGGTTAAGTTTAGAAAAGTAACTGCCACAACGAATGTGGGAAATAGGCTAAATGTTTATTACGTAACCAGCTGAAGTACCTTATATAATGATGGCTTTCTTTACAGGATCAGCGTGCGTTGAAAACCTCGATGTTATTGCGTCAACAGAAACTTGGTTAGACGTCAGGAAAAGTATTCAATCTACAGATTAAAATTTATGGTTACACATTATTTTATAAGAACGGGGAAAACAGGAAAGTAAGACGAACATGCTGCAAGTTAGGGACACACTGTGATGTTGCTTAACGAGAAAAATCAAGACAGGAAAGCTGAATCGTTATGCGTGGATAAAAAGAAAGGACAATAGTAATGGGTTTAGTGTCAGGCCAACGAATGCTACAAATGAAATCGACTCCTAACTATTGTAGAAAATAAATAGAACAGCCAGGTGCAATCAGGTATGTGTTGTGGGGGATTTCAATAATATGAATGTTGATTGGAAAATGACGGGTAACAAGGAACCAAATGATTTCTCAAGAAATCCAGGATAATTAAAAAAAAAAAGGGGGGGGGGATTCCTAGAGCCTACAATGGGGAGTAATATCCTGGATTTAATTCTGATAAAAAGGGAAGAATTAACTACGCAATTGGAAGTCGGTGGGCAGGTAGGTAACCAGGACCGTTGTGAAATTAAATATGATATTAAGTGGTGTTAATCATTTAGAACCAAAAAACATAAGTACCTAACTTTAGGAGGGAAGATTTTGAGGGACAAAAAGGTATCTATAGGTAAATGATTGGCAACTGAGAGGTAGAGAAGATCAGGTAAGGCTCCGGATGGATGGAAGAGAGAAGCTTGGGCAGGGAGAGGGATGAGGTGCTGGAGAATTTCAAAGGAGGACGGACGGTCAGAGGCGTGACTGATTGTTATTATGAGGTGCAGGTGCCATGCTAAGATAGGCGAGGTGAGAATTCGAGAAACTGAGAGGACCACATTGGATTAGGATAGGTAAATGTTGATTAGTTTTGGAAATAGATTGCATAGAGGCCAGTTAGGTAACATCCCTTATGAAACAATAAAATAACAGAAAAATATAACTTAGATAACTAAAACACAACATAAGGAAGAAGAAAAGCATATATAGGAGATAAAGGAGAGGAGAGACAATATAATTCCTTGGAACATTTGAAATATAAACAAGGAAAGCTAAAAGTTAATATGAGATGCAGATAGCTAGCCAAACAAAGACAGACCCTAAGGCATTTTTTTTCAGATATACACAAACAAAGCAAGAGAGAAAATAGGCTCGTTAGAGGGAGCTACTGGAAACCTGGTTAGTTCTGGGATGGGATTAAAAAAATGAGTGTACCGACCCGTGTATGGGAACGGTATTATACATGTTTTGGTAGTCTGTGACGAGAATGGCAGGCAAACCGGAGTGTTGGTGGGTGCAGTGGTAATTTAAGTGGGAGTAAGGAGATCCAGTGGCTTGATTTTTCTTTGTATATTCAGCCTATTGTGGGTACAGCAGAATGTGATCACAGTGGGGGAATTGTAGGCTACAGTGGAGGCCCGTCGAACGTAGATGATGAGAATGCCCGTGAGTGAGTGAATGCTGCCTGAATGATGAGCTCCGTAGGGAAAGCGTGGCTTAAATGTGCTTAAGAAGGTTAGGTCAGGAGAGGGAGAGGTCAATTTAACAAGCTCGAGAGAGAGAGAGAGAGAGAGAGAGAGAGAGAGAGAGAGAGAGAGAGAGAGAAGTCGGCGAGTATTTCACACTGTCCCTTGAGATGGAAGGAGATTTAAGAGATGGGTGTGGAGAAGACCTGAGATCAGATAAGGAGAAGGAAAAGGAACACGTGTTGCTATTTTTAGGAGAGAACAAACATGTGGTTTATGTGAAGTTAATATTAATGTTATGATTAATATAACTGATACAAATAGCTTCCCCATGAATGAAAAATGTGACCTCACATTTTAAGAACAGATGAGAGCAGATGAAGCACATGATAACAATATACCCGAACGAACGAAATACATGAATAATGCATACATAATTGAATAATTAGACAAATATAAATCAATAATAAGACATAAACATATGTATGCAGATTAATGAAACATTGGTAAATATATAAATGAAATAATCATGCTTTTATGCATCCAAGCAAAGATATGCATTGCCTCGCAAACAACTGGAAAATATGACAATTATACAGATGATTAAAGATATACATAGATAATTGAAAAATTATGGCATTGATGCATATGGATAATCATAGATATATTAGAACACAAAGATAAATTAGAATAAGACGTACAGATATATATATATATATATATATATATATACACAGATATTGAGAATACGACTAGAGATATTAGGATATATATTTCTATATATATATATATATATATATAACTATATATATATTATATATAATATAATATAATACGATATATATATATATATATATATATATATATATATACAGATAATCAGAACATGAATGGCACTTGGAGAGATTGGGATTTTGAAAAAGAACGAAGTTCTGTCTGTAGGAAGAGTGTGTGTTATGAGTTAAACTCTCAGTGCTAGGGTATGGTGGAACACGAACAGGAGAATCAATGTATAAGTCAGCATTGCCTCTATGTACTTTTTTCAGGTGATCTTCGTGGACAGTAATTTGTTCAAAGCTTTCAAGATGTAGAACTTTCACTTTGTGGCCGTCGAGTTTTCAATTAAACGATATGGGCCGTTGTACAATGAATCTAACTCTGAGTGGCTGAGCTGTTGGTGAAATACCAAATCACCTACTTCTAGAATGTGAGTGGACGCATGGAGATGTTGTTTTGCCTACATTTGCTGTTGTGAGGCAGTGAGACGATCGTGAATTAATGTATCCGAAATGCATCCTGCATTTCACATAATCCTCGAAGTTTTATTCTGGACGAGGTGTACTGAGAAGAAACTCATGAGGTAAACGCTTTCCTTGCCCGAACAGGACGTAATGAGGAGATTCCTTGATAGGAGAATGAATGGAAGAATTAAGAGAAGCTACCTGAGGGAGAGAGAAATTCATACCATGTTGTTTGACACCCCATGATATGACGTAAGATATCCAAGATGCGTCTTTTGCATCGTTCAACCTTTCCGTTTGAGCTGGGTGAATACGGAATTATGTTACATTTGTTGATGTGAAAATCTCGGCAGATTGACTGTAAGAGTGAATTATTAAATTATGAGCCACTATCTGAAAGTAAAAACAATGGGGAGCCGTAGGAGCAGATTACATGGTTTATCAGTACCTTTGCTACAGAACAAGCGGTCTTATCTATAAAAGGAACGAGAATGGTAAAAAGCTATGAAAGCTATGAATGGTGAAAAGCTATCAACGCAAACGAACAGATACTGGAATCCATTTTGCGTAAGAGGGAGTTTTAGTAGATCAATGGAAACTGAGTCCCTTGGGTAAGCGCGTGATGGGCTCTAAAAATTAGGAGATGAATGATTCGTGGCACAGGACTGACAGCGTGCGCAGTGAGAAAATATATCTTTCCTCATAGATGGCCAGAAGTATGAACGTTTTGCTTATGAGAGAGAACGATCGCGTCCAGGGTGACCAGAGAGAGTAGAATCATGGATCTGAAATAACTCATTACCAATAAAGACTGTGGAACAACCAACTGAGTGAAAGGCTCATTCATGTCAACTGGAGAAACAGAACTTGATTTGTAAAGAAGAATAAATCTATATCAACGTGCAATTGCGGTAGGTTTGATGGATCACCTGACTCTAGATAGTATATGAGAGAAGCACAGAACGGATCTGAGCGTTGATGTGTTTTGAATTCCTCAGCATTAGTGATAACCGAGGCAAAAGCGATGTTACGTGATAATGCATCAGGCATTGCGTTTGCTTTTCCTGGAATGTAATGAAATATTGGGTCAAACTCTTGGATGATTAGCTGCCAACGAGCAACGATTGAAATTATTATTCTTGAATATTTATGTGACAGCATAGTGATCTGTATGTACGTGTATCCTGTACCCGAGGATGAGTTCGCGAAAATGACGTAAGGACCAAACAACAGAGAGACTTTCGCGGGTTGTGACGTCGTAATTTTTCTTTGCTTTATTCAGAAGTCTGCTGGCGCATGCTATAAAGCGATATTTTTCATTTTGATCTTTCTGCATCAGAGAAAACAGATCGTCGCGTACGTACATTCGTCATTGATTCTGTCTATGAAATTATGGATGGATTCATCTGTTCCCGTGAAATTTGGTCGTATTGAAAGTTCATTAATGAAAGTGATGTGAGTAAGGATGCAGACTGAGTAGCAGGTGCAGATTCAGCCATATTAGTTGGGGGCGAAGTTAAAATTCCTGATCTTATTAACATGAAATAACATGAACAAGCAACCAAAACAATAACAAAGAACAGAGACAGTAAGCAAGATAAGAGCACAGGGAGAATCCTAAAAAAAATCATTTGAAATGAGGAAATGGGAAGAATAATAATGATTTGTACTTATTTCTTCTTTGAAGAGATGTAGCAGCAGCGTAGTCAAGCGAACAGGGCTGGGTGCGGGAAGACACTTGGCTGGGTGGTGCGTGGAGATACGGTGACACTGGGGTGACGAAGCGAAGTGCACGTGGAGAGACTACGTGGCTGGGCTTGGGCAGGCAGGACAGTGGGAGAGCAGCGGTGATGACTTGATGATGGCCACAGGAAGGCTGGAGCTGGACTGAGGCAGGACAGGTGACCGGGCAGTGAGGTCACGCGAGGTCTGGGATGTAAGTGAGCCCAGGGAGGAATGTGGGTGGCGCCAGTAAGGTCAAACCAGGTGTGTGGCGCGGAGAATGGATGCAGCAGGCAGGACAGCTGCGATAATGACTCAGGTGCTGTGGGGGCAGACCGCATTGAGTGAGGAAGAACCACGTGTGTGTGGAAGCTTGTTGCTTGAATGCCACTTGAAAATTACCCCTTGATACCGCTGCCGCCAAATTTGTACTGTTTGATTGAATGCTTGAATCTACTGCCACCAAGCTGCCACCAAATTCTACCGGCCCGTCCCCCCTAGTGGGAACCGCCTTGCCGTGGTGGGGGGGCTTGCGTGCCCCTATGACCTTGCGAGCTAGACTAGAGGGGGTTTCGACCCCTGCTCTGCCCCAGTTTGGGAAGAGAGGGCTTCCCATGCTAGGAAGGTCGCCAGTGAGGGGCCAGACTAAATGGTTCCCGCCCGTGAGTAGGCTGCCAGTACGGGTCATCGGTGTCGCCCACCAGAGGGACCCCCTCTATGGGTCGTCCTGTGTTGGATGGTTGGGTGTCTGGGCCGGAGGACGTGAGGGAAGGGGGTCTTAGCACCGTCGTGGGCAAACTTTCGGGCTGCTTTTTAAAACGAGCAGTCCCGTGGGGGACGAGGTACCCCGCCCGCGGCGGCCAGCGCTCGGTCCCCTCGTCCATCCGGTAGGCGATAGCCCTTGGTCCCTGGGGCCATTATCTTTTCACAAAATGTTTATGGGTAAACTTAATCCTACTTCCCCCCGAGGGTGACCAATCTGGTGGTGGATGTGATTCTGAGGTCTTGGTATCCGGGAGGGGGAACGTGCTCTTGCTGCACGATCTTCCGGACGGATTCACGTACCGTTCCTTACACGACCTATTCAAACCGTTTGGGACTGTTGTCCGAATTAGATTGGTTTACGACAAAGACTGCTCCTCCAATAGATGCTACGTGCATTTCGCCACGTCCGAGGAGGCCAAGTCGGCTAGTGAGGCAGTGCTATCCCTGGAACTTGGTGTTCCAAGTCCCAGGGTAGAGCTCCTCTCCTCTAGAAATGTCACGGAAAGCGACCACGACTACGTCCCGAACATCTTTGAACACTCACTTTCTAAGTCCTCTACACGGACCAGAGAAGGCCCCTGTCCTCGATGGTTCGTAGGAAATTACCGGGATGGTAAAGGAAACTTTATCCTTGCCTCCCGGTACCTTAATAAGGAAATCGGCCAGATACCTGCTGAGAACCTGAAAAAATTTGGCAAGGGTGTACTAATTCGGGCTAAAGACCTAACACAAGCTAAGATGCTGCTCCACTTCAAGTGCCCTGAGGATAGCATCTTCGAAGCAATAAAGCCACATCGCACATTCAATTTCAGCAAGGGTACAATATATAATTACGACCTTTATGAGTTTTCTGAGGAGGACATACTATCCATGTGCCCTAAAGAGGTTCAAAAGGTGACAAAAATGAAGGGGAAGGGCAATATGATGGTCATAACCTTCTATGGCTCTTCCTCTCCAGACTATGTTTCAATTGGTCCTCTTGACCATCTTAGAGTTAAATCATTTGTGGACCGCCCGTTTCAGTGTTTTCGCTGCTTCGAGTTTGGTCACGGTAAGAAGACGTGCACCAAACCCCCTAGATGTGGTAAATGTTCGGCATTAAACTCTCATAATACCGAGGAATGTGATGCTGACCCTTACTGCTTCCACTGCCGGGCCAACCACTTTTTGCGCTCTCGTGAGTGCCCTCGATATCGCCTCGAGCAAGACATCTTACAGTTCGCCAATAGGAATTTCATAAGTTTAGGCAGTGCTCGAAGGGAACTCGCCTTCCGGCAAGGAAAGGACGGAGGGGCTAAGTCCTATGCTACTACATTGGGCTCCCGCCCTTCGTCCCATTCCGCACCCTGTAACAACACTGCCACACGTCTTCCGGCGAATAACATCTCACGGTCCCCTGTCCCTTCTACTAGTGGTGTGCCTGTAGTTAACTGGTTCTCCGTGCTCACGGACAACGAAGGTACAGGCTCACCTGCACAACATTCCTCTGTCATGTCGCCGACTGATCGTGCCCCAGCGATTCGTCTGAGTCCAAGCCGGAACAATAAGAACCCTAAGAGGCATCACGGCTCGACAGATTCCGTTGAATCGTCAGACGTGCCCCCTCAAAAGGTGTGTGTTTTCACCAAATAGAGTGCACGCACCTGAAACCAGTTTGTCTTCTTCTGTAGATGGTTCTGTTCATTCTGTGCACTCCCCTAACAAATTCCATGATGTGCCCAGTGCTGGTGAATCGACTGACATAGATGCTGTTCGAGATATATCGCTGGTGGATGAGGCTGGTTCAACCCCTAAGTTGGTGGCAGGCAAGACTGCTGCGGTCTCCCGCCCCAACTCACCCTCTCGTGAATCTGTCTCTCCTGTGAGGAAAGCTGCGGGCCCCCAACTCAACTCGCTCACTCATGCTCCACTCTCCTCTTCTGTGAGAAGTGCTGAGGTCCCTAGACCCTCCTTCTCTCAGAAAACAGTCTCTACGTTTGTGAAGAGAGCTGTGAGCCACCGTCACGGTTCCCTCTCTCAAAAGACAGTCCCTACTTCGGTGAGAAAAGCTGAGGCCCCCCGGCCCGGCACCAGCTCCCAAAAATCACCCAAAGTTTTAACAACATTTAAAAATCTCCGTCTCATAACACTCCAGAGTCGGGTTGGTACAGGGAAGACCTCTTCTGGGGGTCGCCCTAAGACAAACTTAAAATAATTCCATTCAACATCCTACAATGGAACTGTAGAGGTCTTCGTGCCTCCTGGGAGGAACTCCGAGTATTGATCTCAAGGTTCACACCTGTTTGTGTGTGCCTACAGGAGACATTGCTCGGAGTTTCTACTCCTTCTAGTCCACCTGGATATCGTGCCCTTTACAGTACACCTATTGATGGGCAAGGCCACCACGGTGGTGCTGCCCTTCTCATCCGGTCGGATGTCCCTTTTTTACCCGTGCAGCTTCACTCGCCGCTACAGGCGGTAGCTGCCAAAGTCTTTTTAGACAGGTTTTATACTGTATGCAGTATATACCTTCCTCCCGGTGCTCCTGTTCATAGGTTAGATCTTGACATCCTTGTTCATGATCTTTCCTCACCTTTCCTCCTACTTGGGGATTTTAATGGTCGCCATCCGTTGTGGGATGATGGCGCCACCAACACTCGTGGTGATCTAGTGGCTTCTTTTATTGAAGATGAGGGATTGGAAGTTTTAAACTCTGGTGACGTGACGCATTTTCATAGTCCAACTGGTACTTTTACTTCTATTGATATTTCCCTGTGTACTTCCAATTTTTTTCTTGATTTTAGTTGGCGGGTCTTACCTGATTTATATGGTAGTGACCACTTCCCTATTTTATTGGAAAATACGGCCTCAACGCCGCAATCCCGTTCTCCCCGGTGGTGTCTAAACAAGGCAGACTGGCACCTATTCAGTGAGCTGAGCTCCTCCATACGTCCGTTATCTGACTTTCATACCTGTGATGCTGCTGCTATATATTTCACGGATGCCCTACACTCTGCAGCTCTCCAGTCCATCCCCAGGACATCGGGCCGGTTTCCAAAGCGTCCGGTGCCTTGGTGGAATGTTGACTGCACTAACGCAGTGCGAGAGAAATGTGCAGCTTTCTCTCGCCTCCGTCGACACCGTGAGGACCGGCATTGCTTGGATGCTTTTCGCCGAGCACGTGCTCGCGCCCGGCGTGTTTTAAAGGAGGCACAAAGGACATCTTGGAAATCTTATGTGTCTTCAATTACTGTTCGCACCCCTCTTACTGAAGTTTTTAACAAAGTCCGTAAAATTGCTGGGAAGTTTTCTCCACCTTCCCCTCCGGTCCTATCGCATGCTGGGCAGACGGTAGCAGATCCTGAGTCTGTTGCCGATCTGTTCGCTGGACACTTTGCCAGTGTATCAAGGAAAGATCCTGCTGCGCCGGGAGCACGATACCGCCAAACTGTTGAAGCTCAAGGTATAAATTTTGTTTCCCCTGGAGGGGAAAACTATAATGTCCCATTTTCTGCCTCCGAGCTAAAGATGGCTTTATCCCAGTGTCAGGACTCTTCGCCGGGGCCTGATGACATCCCTTACGCCTTTCTGCGCCACATGTCTGAGAGTGCTTTTACCTTTTTATTAAACCTTTTTAATTTTATTTGGCGTACCGGTGATTTCCCGTCTTCATGGGCTGTGGCTGTGGTTCTCCCAATTCCAAAACTTGGGAAAGACCATCTCCAAGCCACTAACTATCGCCCTATCTCCTTAACATCTTGTATATGTAAAGTGCTGGAGAAGATGGTTAACGTCAGGCTTATGTGGTATCTGGAGAACGGTTACTACTTATCCCCGGTACAATATGGTTTTAGAAAGATGAGGTCTACAACTGATGCTCTTTTATCCTTGGAGTCCTCTGTTTGTGAGGCGTTTGCCAATGATCACCACCAAGTAACTGTGTTTTTTTATTTAGAGAAGGCTTACGACACGGCTTGGTGCCATGGTATTTTACGGAGTCTGTCTGAGTTTGGCCTACGTGGACGCCTCCCAATTTTTATTCAGCAGTTTTTATCCAGACGTCTTTTACGGGTACGGGTGGGGAATGTCCTATCCGAGGCCTATCCACTTGATGATGGTGTACCACAGGGAAGTATCCTTAGTGTTACGCTATTTGCTGTGGCCATAAATGATGTTATTGGTGTCCTACCCGCTGGAGTTCACAGCTCCCTGTATGTGGACGACTTGTGTATTTCCTTTTCTGCAGCAAGGATGCCTCTGATCGAACGGAAACTGCAATTAACAATTAATAGAGTATCCGGTTGGGCTGATAGGAGAGGTTTCCGCTTATCTGCATCTAAGACAGTCGCTATGCATTTTTGTCGAAAGCGTGGCGTCTATCCAGACCCTGACTTATACCTTGGCAATAGGCGACTATCGTGTGTGGAAACAACTCGCTACCTTGGCCTTGTGTTTGACAGTCGCCTAACGTGGGTCCCTCATTTTTGTTACATTAAGGCGTCTTGTCAAAAAGCCTTGTCCCTTCTTCGGGTTTTAAGTCATACCTCTTGGGGTGCCGACAGAGACACCTTACTCCTCCTGCACCGTACACTTATCCTTCCTAAGTTGGAGTATGGTTGTGAGATTTATTCCTCGGCAACAGAAGCTCGCCTACGTATGCTGGACTCTGTACATCATGCTGGAGTCCGCTTGGCTACTGGCGCATTTCGGACTTCCCCGATTCCTAGTCTCCTAGTGGATGCTGGATTCTGGCCACTCGCCCTACGTCGCCAGTCCTCGTGTCTCCGGTGTTGGTTTCGGGTTCACCGCCTTCCCGAGTCCATTCCATGTTTATCAATATCTAGGGATTCACGTTCACATGTGTACATGAATCGTCCTAGTTTCCCTAAACCATTCGGCTTTCGGACCGCCTCTGTCATGTCAGATTTGTCCATTGCTTCCACTCCTGTCTGCCCTTATAGACTACCTCGGGTCGGTTACTGGCAGTTCCCTGAGGTAGCGGTGTGTCCGCCTGTTATAGATAACAAGAAAGATTTGCCACCACTTGTGTGCCAGGCTTTGTTTTTAGAACATTATTCTACCCACTCCGATTCCACCCCGGTTTTTACGGATGGTTCTAAATCTGATGCTGGTGTTGGGTATGGTGTTATATTCCCCTCCTTCAGTCGGGGAGGTAGTCTTCCCTCAGTAGCTTCTGTTTTTACGGCGGAGTTGTCCGCTATTGTTCTTGCACTCCAGATTATTTTTACCTTACCTGTCTCATCTTTTACAATTTTTAGCGATTCCCGCAGTGCTCTTTCTGCGTTGGACTCTTTTAATACTTCTTTTCACCCCTTGGTTTTATCTGCACTTGAGTGGTTGTATCTGCTCCGCAACAAGGGGTACCGTGTTGGGTTCTGTTGGGTCCCTGGACACGTTGGTGTCGCGGGGAACGAGCGGGCTGACAGACTTGCTGGAGAAGCAGCGAGTCGAGCTCCTTCCCCTGGTCCTGTTCCTTTTCGGGACGTCTTCCCTTCGATCCGTATCGCAGTTACTGCCTGTTGGCAACAGAGGTGGGAGACTACAGCTGCTACAGCAAAAATGGGGGAGATAACTAGAACTGTAACTCAGGAATGGGATTACTCCCATATCCGCAACCGCCGTTTGCAGACACTAGTAACCCGGTTACGTATAGGCCACACGCGCCTCACCCATGGCTACCTCTTATCCAGGGACCTGCAACCTTACTGTGATGATTGTCTAGTGCCTTTGACTGTGCGTCACATTTTGGTTGAGTGCCCAAGTTTGATGGATTTACGACACCGTCGCCTTTATCGCTGTCGCGGTGGAGGTAACGGTGTATATTGCCTGACGAAAGTTCTTGGGCCAAGCTGTTTGGCCCCTGGGCATGACGTTTTTAGATTTTTGGAGGAAGCTGGTCTTCTTCCAAAATTGTGAGTTTTTTTTATTGTTTTATGTATTTTATCTTTTATTTTATTAATTGGGAGTTTTAAAGTTTAATTTTATATAACCTGTTGACACGGCGCCATATGACCCTGGCTGTTGCGGCGCCTAGACTTAAATCACTCACTCACTCACTACCGGCCCGTGTATGGGAACGGTATTATAAGTGTTTTGGTAGTCCGTGACAAGAGTGGCAGGCAAACTGGAGTGTTGGTGGGTGCAGTAGTAATAGCCGCGTCGCAGTGAGGGTCGTAGATACATACCTATTAGCGCTAGAATTTTTATTGTTTCGGATATCCTGGGGCAAAGTGGTGTCTTATAGCTAATCTGGAAACCGATGTGCAGAAACAAATACGACATGAATTGCTGCACAGGTGTAGTTAAAATTAAAAACATAAACATAACTCTGTTATTAGTGTATGATAAGGCTTTGTTAATTCAATTATATGATAAAACTGATAATAGGTAATGATTTTTTTCAAAGTAAGTACGTGCGGTAAAAATAAGTAATGCTGATTTGGGTTTATGCATTTTATCTGGGATCATTGAAAAAAAAATAATAAACAGGTAACACTGTCACCTCCTATATATGAAGCTAATCAGTCAAATAAAAAAGAGCAGCATAGCTGGCGGACGTACGACGGCCTGGAATAAGCTCGCCGCTCTGTCTAAACTCCGCCTCTTCCTTTTGTGACTTTTGATGGTTGTCTCTCGCCACCTCTACTTGTGTTTTGTTTTACTTAAAGGTTTTATCAGTTTCCTTCAGTTTTAGTCATTGTAGAAGCATAAGGCATACACAAGGACATTATTATTAGGAAGGTAATGTGTGTCTGAATAAATTAGTAATGTTCTATATGATTTTGTGTCGCCAAATTTCCGCGCGGCAAACCACACATCCCTCTTCTCCCACAAATTTGTAGGACCTGTGGGAAACTGTTTTAATGATGGAGAAGCATCATAATGATGTATCTGCAGCAGAAACGAGGTCCAAAATCAAGTGAAACAAATAAAACACCAGATCTAAATATAAGGGACACTCGTGTCGGTCTGTGGTCCCTCCGGCTCGCCTGTGGGGCCCGTGGGGATGAAGTTAGGCTAACCGAGAATCATCTCCATAGTGGGCTATATACCATCCCGCCTTTATGGAATGATCTTTTGGGTGTCATATTGTCTCAAATTACTTATATTTTCTTGGCAAACATTAGTTACACCGAATTTTATGTTCATCTGAGTGAGTTACACCACCTCCCGAGTTGGTGTAGTTCTGGGCCCAGATTTACACGCTAACACAAGAAATGTTGTTTCAGCTTGTTCGTTGCCGCCAGCAGAGGATAGTGGTCGTACCGGAAACGATAAGTCTTTGTTAGAACATAGTATTTCCTATACATTACATGCATTTGCCTCTTGTTCAATACATTCAAATGAAATTATATATTAGTGTACGTCCATTGAAGTCAGTAGAAAATGACAAACTACTTACCTTGATACAATTATACGTTGTTTTATTAATATCATCTGAAATTATGAAAAAAGGCTCAAACAATGTCATATACCATCATCTATCATGAAATCAATTTATTTAAATTTCAGAAGCATTAATGTGCAACAGTACACCTTTTTAAGTTTTTTAATTAAAGCTTGCCCAAAAAAAGTACTTACTTTTCAACAAGAATTACAAAATCTGGTGGTGTCTGGCATCAAACACCCTCACTGCCACGCGGCTAATTCAAGTGGGAGTAAGGAGATCCAGTGGCTTTTCTTTGCATATTCAGCCTATTGTGGTACAGCAGAATGTGATTCAATCAATCAATCAATCATGGGGGGCATACGCCGAGGGGCGCGTTGCCTCGCCTACCCTACGGCGCCACTCCTGGCGGTCACGCCTCGCGAGTCTCCATGCAGACTCCCTTCCTATACCGAGTAACTCCCAGCAGGAGGCATCGACTTGCCGCAGCCAAGAGTTCTGTGAGCGTCCCCTAGGCCTCCTCCAAGTTGGGTTGTCCCTTACGCAAACAACCCGACAAGCAGGGTCGGTTTCCGGGTATCGCGCAACATGCCCATATAGCCGCAATTGGCGCTGACGGACTATGCTAGTAATAGGCCTCGAATCGGTCTTGTGGAACAATTGCTGATTTGACACAAAGTCATACCAGGGGTATCCCATAATCCTGCGAAGGCATCTAGTACCAAAGACATCAATTCGCCTCTTCAGGTCGGTGTTCAGTGTCCATGTCTCAAACTATAGAGTAAGACAGCGACTTGAAGATCCGAATCTTTGTCCGTCTGCACAGGTATCGACAACGCCAAATACTCATGTTGAGCAAATCCATGACGCCATAGGCCAGGCCAATCCGCCGTGTGACTTCTTGGCTTGACCCACCATCGTTATGTACTGCACTACCAAGGTATGTGAAACTTTTTAAGATCTCAATGTCCTCACCACACGCATGGACAGACTGTACTGTTTCATCCAGCACGCCTCCAAACACCTGGACCTTGGTCTTGACCCAGGAAACCTTAAGTCCCAAGGGCTTCACCTCCTCGTGCAGTGCCTCTAGAGCCATTACCAGAGCCTCCAGTGACTCAGAGAAGATTGCTGCATCATCAGCAAAAACAAGATCTGTAATCTTGGTGTTGCCGACAGATGCTCCACAATGACTTTATTCCACAACTCTGCCTAGTACCCAATCCATGCATGTGTTGAAAAGTGATGGAGCAAGCACACAGCCCTGCCTCACACCTGTATTCACAGGGAAGAAGCTGGACACGCCTCCTCCACACTTCACAGCACTTACAGTCCCGGAGTACAGGCCAGTTAATAGACCAATAATCCTTGCAGGAATCCCACGGAGACGCAGAAGATCCCAGAGAGTCTCTCGATGCACTGAGTCAAACGCCTTCTTGAGATCGACATAGGCTGCAAGCATTCCCTGTCGAAACTCACGTCGGCGCTCCACCAGTACGCAAAGCGCTAGGATACGGTCAGTTGTTGACTTACCGGGCGTGAACCCTGACTGTTCAGGTCTCTGATGCTTCAGCAGGTGAGTGCGGATCCGTGTCAGCAGCAAATGGGCAAGCACCTTGCCTGGTACGCTGAGCAGCGTTATTCCACGGTAGTTGCTGCAGTCTTGACGGTCCCCTTTCCCCTTCCAGATAGGGACGACCAACCCCTTCTTCCAGTCAGGGGGAATGGTACCTGAATGCCATACAGCAGTCAAGACAGCATGCAACCCACGGATCATGGCTTCACCCCCAGCTTTGAGCAGCTCCGCACTGATGTTGCAGATGCCAGTTGCCTTTCCACCCCTCAACTTTGCCACAGCCTCTTTGAAATTGCCAATGGAGGGTGCGGTTTTGTCAATGGGTGTTTCAGCATCCAGTGTCTGCAACCCTGCAGTCCGGAGCTGTCCGCTTGAAGGATCCACCGTGAACAACTGCTCAAAGTACTCAGCCCAACGAGCCATCTGCCCATCTGCGTCCGATACGAGGCAACCATCTGCTGTTCGGATAGCACTCACCTGAGAAGTAGACTTGGAGCGGAGTTTCTTCAGAGCTCGATAGGCAGGTCTGAGGTCATTAGCATTTAAATGACACTCGACATCCTCAGCGAGACCCCTGACGTACCTCTCCTTGTCTCTTCTCAGAAGAGTTCTAGTCCTACGTGACAGAGCCCTGTACTGGTCATGGTCCCCAGCAAGTCTGGCAGCGTGGCTCTCCTCAATACTTTCCAGCGTCTCTACCGAGGTGAAGCCACTCCGTGACCTCGGGCGCTCCCCAATGCATTCCTTGGCAGCCTCAAGAATCTCACGTTTGAAGGTATCCCATAGCTACTCAGATTCCTCAAGGATGTCGAGCACTCCAAACCGATTGGAGACTGTCACTGGATACTCATGTGCACATGTCAAGTCCTTCAGCTTCTCAAGATGAAACACAGTGTGGTTGCGTCTTGGAGGCTTTCTGGACTTGATATGAAGCTTGAATGAAACAACAACAAGCCTGTGATCGGTTGCAAAGAACTCGGCACTCCGAAAAACCCTGCAGTTCTGGAAGATCCTCCAACGAGTACTGACAAGGATATGATCGATCTCCTTCGCTACCCCTCCGGCATTGCTATACCAAGTTCAGCTGTGCAGCGCTGGTCTCTGATACCAGCAACCCGCAATTCTCAGCCTTTTGGATCTTGCTAAATTCAGAAGGAAAGAGCTGTTAGCTGTTGTCATTCCTGGTACCAGAACCATGGGGACCAATACATATTTCATTGCCAACCCTTTCGGTGCCAGTGACAGCATTAAAGTCGCCCAGGACAATGAGGAGAACGTGATTACAGTAGCGAATTGTAGGCTACAGTGTAGGCCTGTCGAACGTAGATGATGAGAATGCCCGTAAGTGAGTGAATGCTGCCTGAATGATGAGTGAGTGCTGTGTGTCGAAAACATGTGTTTTTAAGATGTATGGAGGCAGGCAGAGCTCCGAAGGGAAGGCGTGGCTTAGACGTGCTTAAGAAGATGAGGCCAAGAAAGGGAAAGATCAATTAGACGAGCTCGAGAGAGAAGGAGGTCAAAGAGGGTCAGAGAGAGAGAGAGAGAGAGAGAGAGAGAGAGAGGGGGGGGGGGGGCGAGTATTTCACACTCCCTTGGGAAGGAAGGAGATTTGAGAGATGGGTGTGGAGAAGACCTGAGATCAGATAGGGAGAAGGTGAATGAACACTGTGTTACTAATTTTTAGGAGAAAACGAACATGTGGTTCATGTGAAGTTAATATTAATGCTTGTAGCGTCTCGTATAGGTGACCACGTGAAGAACACACCCTGACAATGCTTCTTAACTTTACTGCCACTTATAATACAGGAATCCACGGAAGTGCTGGTGGTAGCAGGTGTGCACGCGAATCCACTGCGTATAACTGGGGGTGTGTGCGAGCCGGTATGGATGTGTGGCTCAGAGACTCAGGCAGGTGCTGGTGGTGATGTGAGCCTGAGCTGACTGCCCAGTGATCCGCGCTCCTTATAGACATCGCCTTTGTTTCCTTGTCGCCTTGTTGTGGCGAAGCGCCAACTCGTGGAGCGTGAAGCCTCGACTCCCCACGCCATTGTAAGCCCATGAACCGATCGGATGGCTTGTTTCCATTGTAGTGGTTAAATGGAGGAGTGTGAACTAGTGAGTCACCCTCGAATGATCCACCAGATACTATGATGATTAATATAACTGGTACAGGAGTGAGTATTTTCTGTCCTCACTGAGGAGGAGCATGCAATTTATACAAAATAACAACCATATCTTTAGAACAGAGGAAACTGAGAAGTTGACAGCTATCACATTAACTAAGGAAATAGTAAAAGAAGATATAGATAGACTTAAGAAAATCAAATCACCAGGACCTAATGAAATATATCAAAAATTATTTAACGAATGCAAAGAGATTGCTAGTGAGCCATTAGCAGAAGCATTTATAATGTCACTATGTTCAGTTAACATACCATTACCATGAAGGTAGGTCAGCGTTGTACCCTAGATTTCAGTAAAGCGTTTGATAAGGCATTCTAGCACAGGCTTATGAATAGGTTAATGCGTTCGGGATAGATGGAAAGATTTTAAACTGGATAAAGTTGAGTATAAGTGATAGGAGACAGAAAGTTGTAATAAAGAGCTCAAATTCGGAGTATGGTCAGGTGGGGTGCTATAGGGATCAAATTTAGAGTAATGGTCATATGCAATATATTCTTATGATTTGGATACTAAAATTAGCAGTACTATTAATAAATTTGCCGATGATACAGAAATGGGTACATTAATTAGATTACATTTTGATCCCATTACTTTGCAGACAGATTTGGACAGAAGAAACGAATGGACGGAAAGGTGGCAAATGCAGTTTAACATTAACGAATGCAAAGTATTCAGTGTAGGTAGGGGAAATCCTCACAATAAGTACACGCTAAACAACGAGGCCCTGAGAGGTACAACGAGGCCTGAGAGGTTGTAATATGAAAAAAAAAAAAAATAGGAGTTAGAGTTATCTCTGACTTGAGTCTAAGAGGCTAGGAATAAAGCAAACAGTGTGTAAGGATTCAAATTTAGGAGTGATAAAAAGCATAAGTCCCTAGGTTATATTGAAACTATATTTGGTGCCGATCAGACCACATTTATATTATACTGTACAGTTCTGGCCCCCCACATTGCAAAAGAAGATATAGGACTATTAAAAAGAAATGTCTAAGTGGATACAGGAAATGAGGAATATTCTGTACAAAGGCACTAAATTTGCATTCCTTAGTTACACGAGTTAAGAGAAGACCTGATGTTCAAGGTGGTATAAGGAATATAACAAAGGGGACAATAGCAAGGCTCTATAAAACGGATAGAACCAGAAATAATGGGTTTCACATTGACAGGTGAAATTAGGAATCATTACTTACACAAGGAGTGCCACGAGCAGGCCTAACGGCCTCTTGTAGTTTCCCTCATTTTCTTATGTTTTTATGATTAAATTGATTTGACTTCCTTTTTGCTAGGAATGATCTTTTCTTGCGAATGTTTTTTATCCTTCTTTCTACAACTTTATCTCAAGTCTACTCGTAGATCACCGTTCTCTTGAACCTACATCATCAACAGTGGTAGTCGTCATGTTTTTGTCTTTTACCCATTCACTTTATTCATCAAGGACCTAAACCGTCAAAGGATTGGTGATCTGGTTTTCAATAATGAGCCTCATTCATCCTCTTGTAGAGATTTGGGTGAAACTTTTGGTAGATTGTGGTACAAAGATTTGATTTCCATTTCCAAACTACCCTCCAATAAGAAAAAAATATATAAAAAAAAGTGAAATGAAATAAATTAGAAATAGCACGGGACCAATCACTGGTGCGCTCAAAACTCCTACATCAAATTTGTAATTGGTTAGATCACTACCATCTATGTACTCAGAATGAACTTGACCGTTTGTGATGGCGTCAAAATATAAACCAGCTAGTAAAAAATCACCTACGCTTTACTATTACTTAGCAAGGTAAGGTGATTCTCATTGCCCTATCAAACTCATACAACTACTTATCGGTTCGTATAAAGGCAGGGAATCAGTGATGGTGAAGCGTGTTGAAATTCCTGTGGGTAGTGGTTAACACTATCGTAAAATCCCTTAACTTGAGTGGTTCTTATATGGAGCCAATAGTACTGTCTACATAGTCTTGCTAATTTAAAAACATAAATTATCCTGATATGTTTGCTGTATTGTCAAAGTTTCCCATACCTGTAAAACATGTTCTTTTGCGGAAATAAATGAATGATCTGACTATTCATAATTAACAACAAAAGGAAGCAGATTAATATATCTAGTTGGTAGATTTACAGTTCTTTGATCAGTACCTTGTCACCCAAGCAAAAATTGAGAGTACGGATTATTCTGACCAGTGGTGGTATTCCATTTTTTCTTGTATCGGAACTATTTTGTAATATCTGGCTGCCAATACATTTACGATACATGTGATGTGTTTTTGCCTAATTTTGGGGAGAAATAATATTAAGGTACAAGTTTTGTGTAGCGGGTTTTGTTTTACCCTTTGTGGGCCACGAACCCCCCTATCCTCTCACCTCCCGGCTCGCTACTTATCTACTTTAATGTTGCCGAGCGACATGAATTAATATCATTATTTTGTGCAATGTATGCAGACATTGCCTAACAAAAGACAGTTAGCATATAACAAATTAAGCTTGTTAATGCGTCAGTTAAGAAAATGTATAGGTAGGTACATAGCACAACAAAAAAAATTAGCTTGCAAAAAACAAATTAAGTTTGTTACTAAGACAGTTAAGAAAATTTACAGATAACAAACCAACACAGTAGTTGATAACAAACCAATACACTGACTGTTAAGTTAAATGGATATAGCAACTTACCCGCTTCATGCCACGTGGACACGACTACCCTTCCTTTACCTTTAGAAGGTCACACGATATTCTTTCTAATTGATGCCAAACTGTGTGATTTTTGCCTCTTTATGTACTTACATTACTGTAGGTGGTGATGGTAGGGCTTTATGCTGTCATTTGGATGATACTGGGTTGAAGTTCATTCCCATCACATAATGAATAGCCTATCATGTAATAAGTGTCCTTAAATGAATATCATAAAAAAAATAGTGATTGTTACAAAGTGTGAGAGGAGTCTTCATGCGAATGTCTATCTGTCTCTGATAGATTCACCACCCTCTCTGGGGGCGTTACACGGGCCATTGCTACCTCATTGATGGTCCGCAGGTGAATCTTATATATCTTTATGTTGGAGGTGATATTGTTTTCATTAAGACTATTTGTCTGTCTAGAGTGGTGTTGATGATATGTGGGTCAATTCCATTTGAGTTTCTTTCTTGATAGATCCCTGTGCGTTGCCACTTGGCTATGAAATGGATGAGTTGTGCGTGTGCTGGTGTGGTACAGTGTTTGTAAGTCTGTTGTAAGTCCGTGAGCTCTGCCAGGCAATGATACCCAAGCCAGATTTTGTGTAGTTGTGTGCATATGTTTTTTGGTAAATCTTTGGAAAGGATCTTTATTTTTTTTAGTGGTTATGAGATGAGTTTGCGATGAGAGATCCCTGTTCTGCAAGTTTCCTTGTTGCAAGTTAGAATGGTTACCTTTTCCACTGCGGTATGTTGCTGAGCTCAGGATGGAATAATGTGCGCTGTTATTGTGGGGAGTCGGAGGGCATCTCCAGCTGTTTGGTCTGCTTCGTAGTTCCCTAAAATGCCCGTATGGCTGGGAATCCAATTGAGGTTTATGTTCGTGTGGATTTGGTTTACATTATCTGTGATGTGTTCTTGTTGGAGAGATTGTATGGCACCCATAGTGTCTGTGTGAATTATGACATTTTTTCTGTTTGTGGTCTGCATGTTGTAGGGCCTTCCCAATGACAACTACCTCAGTTTGTAATGGTGAGGAATTATCTAAAAGGTGGAAGTGACCCGTGTTCTATTCATGCACTAATGCCGCAGCCGCCCTATGCATGGTGAGGTCAACATATCCATCAGTGTAATACACATCAGTCCCCTCGCTGTTCACTGCTTTCAGGGTTGCGCGAGCTCAGCAGGGAGGTTCGGTGTCACTGAGTCTGGATTTGTTCCCCGATAATGGCGTTATGGAGCAGGTGTATCGGGATTCATGCCAAGGGGGTGAGTGTGACTATTCCAAGTATGGAGCATCAGTTCTTTAAGGAATAGTGTGTCTACCTTCTGAGCTTTCATGCCTTGTGTAGTCTTGCTCGCCCAGGTTTTCTTCCCGAACAAGACCTCGTTGCGGGAGAGATTCTGCTGGACTCTGGTTGTGTGGGTGTGATGGTATTCATGGCGTGCTCTGAAGTTGCACGCCTTTGTCCATTTTGGTGTCCCAAGCATGATGCGAAGTGCTCGATTCTATAATTTTTCAAGGTGCTCCATCTGATTGGGTGAGATGGTGACCAAGAGGGGAGCAGTGTAGTCCGTGATGGATCTTATGGCTTGTTTATAGAAAGTCTTCAGCACACGGAAGTCGGCTCCCCCATCCGTAGCAGTAATAGCTTTCATGGCTCTTAGGCAGGGCCAGACCCTTTCCCGAATGCAGACGATGTGCAACTGGAGACTTAACTTGTCATTAATCCAGATCCCCAGGCTGTGCATGCACTCGATGTCCGTTAGTTGTGTCCTTAGTGGGGTTGGTTGTCCGTTGTCATTAAAAGTCAGACTTGGTTTTCTTCAGGTTGATTTTAAGTCCAAGAATGTGGCACTTCTTCTCTGCCACCACTATTAATGCATTCTAGGCCTTTGGCAAATGATAATTCCTGCGTACCAAAGGATTTTGCTGTCCGTGGTCAGTGGCAAGGGTACGAGTTCCTCCATAAACGATTTTTTTTTTATCTATACAATCTGGACTTTTATAGGAATTTATGGGTTATATGAGACCACCTAATGGAGACCTCCTATCTGAAAGCCCACCCACTTGGGAACCCTTACCCCGAGTGGACCCCCAATATCCACTCAGACCGTAGTCAGTATTCGAACCTATGCGCTCGGGGATCCCAAGGCCCCCAGGGCGCAAGTGGTTCCAATATACCACGGCGGCCGAAAGAGCTGAGAACACTTCCTTGTGGGGTTCCGTTTTCGAACGTCTGGTATGTGGAGAGGTGTCCTTGAAAGCGAACACTTGCCCTCCTTTCTGTGAGGAAATCTTTAGTCCATCTAAGTAGCTTCCCTCCTACTCTTTTTCGGGCCAGTGCTTCCAGTATCACTCTTCGATTTGTCAGCTCGATGGCCTTTTCCGTGTCCAGGAAGATGACAGCGCCCTTTCTTTTTGTTACGGTCGCTAGTATGTCCAGAAGACAGTTACACATCCCTGAGTGTAGCCATAAATGTTTTCATGAAGTGAGCCGGCAGACCACTGCAGTCTTTCGAGGTCCATTTTCTCTGTTGTCTTCCCCAGGCAGCTGAGCAGAGCAGCTCTGCTTGGTCTTGTCTTCAGTGGTTTTCCTGGTTTAGGAACAGGCTGAATCGTTGCCTCCTTCGAGACAGACAGAAGAAGTCCTTCTGCGTAAGAGGCATTGACTACATGTAGAAATTCTTGATGTGCAGCTGGTCCCGCGTGCTGTAACAAGAAATGCGAGATTCTGTCAACGACTGCAGCAGTGTCTCGTCGAGGTCTCAGTGAACTTTTAAGCTCGTTCATGGTGAAAGATGTGTCCGATTCCCTTTCTTCCTCACAGGCTAGTGAAATGACGGCATCTTTGTTAGGCCATAGTTCTTCCAGTTTGGCTAGCATGAGCGGCAAAAGTTGTTGGGAGCTGTTCCTGTCTTCATACGAATGGATGAGTCTCTCCTCTTCATTCTCATGGTCGGGGTGGGTTGGTGGTTTGGCCCTCCTCTGCTTAATTGCGGTTTTAATGTGCTTCCATAAATCTTTTTTTCCTTCCCTTGCTGTTCGTATAGTTGCTTTGTGGTCAGGAGTTGCCTGCGTGTTATGTTGCCTGTTTGTTTTTTTTAGGCTTGGTTAATCCTGTCGTTATACTCTTTGACCTGGTCATCATAATACCAACAGTCTCTGTAGTTGGGTTTTGGCTGCTTCGTGTGTGGTATAGCAGTGTCATTTGCAGAGTGGAGGGCGGTGTTCCAATTTGTTAATTGTGTGGCCATGTTCTGCCCTTGGAAGTTTTTGAGTAGTGTTTCTATGTATTTTTCCCTTTTTGCTTTTTTGGTGTTCCACCGTGGAACCTGTTTTTAAGGGAGTGAGTTTCTTGCTTCCAATGGCTATAGTGGTGGAGAAGTGATCCCTTGCCAGATGTTCATGAACTGCCCACTCTACTCCCTGGCTTACATGTGGTGAGGTTAAGGAGAGACCTAGTATCCGTCCTGCAATGTGGATTGGTTCCTTTGTATTAGTCAATCTGGCTTCAGGGACGTTGTCCATGGCTTCTGCTGCTGCATCAAGCCCTGGAATTTTTTTTTTTTTTTTTTTTTTTTTTTTATAAAAGGGGGGTGAAGAAAGTCGAAGACAGCTAGCTAAAGAGAAAGGGGGTGGGAAGAGAAGGGGTGAAAGAAAGTTGGAAGAGAGATAGTGTGTGGGATTGACCACATTGCTTTGATTTTTTAATTAATTTATTTATTTATTTATATTTTCTTTTCTTTTTATTATTTTTTCCACTTTGCAGACTAGCACTCTCAATAGTACTCCGAGGAACCGCAACTGCGCCAGCAGGACCACAGCTTTCCCTATTACAACAGACTTTTTTGGGGAAGGGGGTTCTGTCTCACTGTGCGAGAGAGGGAGGGAGAGAGAGTGCTTTTGTGCTTTTTCCCAGTGGTGTAACTTTATAGTGAGACAGTCTTCCCCAAAAGAAACACAACTAGTCCCTAGCGTAATTGACTGCGTGGCGCTGCGGTTGACTATTGGTGCGACAATTAACAATATTTACAATAACTTATTGTAGGACATTTTAGGGACATGTCAATTTTCTTAATACAAAAATATTTGTAAATGTTAGTATGGTTTTAGTTACTTTTGGGGGTGTTGGGGGTGGCATTATTGTGTCAAGTTATGATCGCCTCTGGTATCTCCATAGTTATTATGGTGCTACTTTTGGGATACCACGTGTGTGTGTTATTGTGGGCAGTTATTAGCATGTTATATTGATCGTTTTCACTTATTTTTATGGTTTCCCAAGTTTTGTTTGCCTGGTGATAGTTGGCTATATTAATTTTAACGGAGTGATATTGTACTTGATATGCAAATCGGAGGTTCTTAACTGTTCTTGCTCGTTGCAGTGGATAAATTTTACAGCCTTATTTAAGACAGTTTGCATTTTTCTTTTTTGGGTATTTGAGGCCATGCAGATCGGAATTGCTGGATAGAGCAAAACAGGTATTAAGAGAGTCTTTACTAGAGTTGTTTTTATTTTAGGTGAGAGGTTACTAAATCTTCTTAACTGAGATAAAACACCTTTTCCTTTATTTATTGTTTTAGTGATGAGTAACAAATCCATTTGAAGTTAAGTGTAATCCGAGAAGCTTTCCTGAGGTGCAAGTATCAAATTCTTTACCGTTAACTTTGATTTTTTGTGTTTTACGTTGTGCTATCGGAATTATTTTAAACTTTTCTTCGCTAGTGCTTATCTTCCATTTTCTCTCGAATTTGCATATTCTTTCAATTTCTCTTTCTACCTTTAGCTTCATCATTTGTTTAGACTTACTTGGTGAGGTTATGATTTGCGTGACATCATCGGCGTACAATGTGTCAATACAACCGAATCCAGCTTGAGGGAGGTCATTAGTATATAGTGTGTATAATGTTGGTGACAAGACGCTCCCCTGAGGGACTCCACAGAGTAAATTTAAAGTATTACTAAATTCAGTACCAAAGTTTATTTTTGCTTCTCTGTTGTCAAGAAAGGTGCACAAGGTTTTTTCTAGAATATCTGGGAGTCCTAATCTTAACAGTTTGTACTTTAGCCCGTTATGCCAGACCTTATCAAACGCTTTGGCGACGTCACGGAGGACCATATATACTTGTTTTTTCTCTGACAGAGCGTTGGCTATTGCTTCGTAAGTAATCGTAATAGCAGTATGTGTACCTTTAAATGCCCTAAAGCCGTGTTGTCTCTCTTTTAAAATGTCGTTTTCACTTAAAAAAGTATTCAGCCTTGCTTGAATTAATCTTTCGTAAATTTTGCCTGGAACTTCGAGCAGTGAAATTGGGCGATAGTTTATTGGATTAGTGGGTGCTTTATCTTTCTTTGGTATGAATTTTATAATTGCCTGTTTGAAAGCATTAGGGAAGTGTCCAGCAGAAAAGCATGCATTTAAAATGTTTTTGAACTGCTCTAGAGTTTTATTTGTGCATTTCTCTAAGATCTGCTTATTTATTTTAGTTGAACCGGATGCTTTCTTTTTAGATCTTTTAATAAAAGTTTTTATTTCTTCTATTGTTATTTCCCTAGTATGAAAGTTTTCCGTATTTATTCTGTTAAAATTTGCTGAAGGGAATGCTTTTACTCTATTATTATTTATATTTATATAACCGTCTATGTGATCTGAGTGATTTTTATCGAAATTCTCTTCCTCCTCTTCAGTAATTTTGAATACCTTTTCCCAAGTCTTTTCCATTAGATCACATTTTTCTTTGTCAGAATAGTATTTTTTTCCCTCTGTGTCTTTCATATAGTTAGCATAGGTGCTGTTCTTTCCTTTTAATAGTTTTATTTTGCTCCAAAACTGTTTACTGTTTTTACTGTTTTCAGATATTTGATTAATTTTATCCTCCCAGTTTTTATTGTACGATTCTTTGTATGCTTCTCGTAGCTCCCTTTTGATTCGCATATATTCACTATGAGATTGATTTGTCCAGCCAAAGTGATCAGCGAATTCTCTTAACATTTTAAATTGATTTTCAAGATCCTTTATTTCATCGGTTATTTTTAATTGATAGGTGTACTGGAAACTAGACTTGGGAATAGCTGAATCCATAGCATTTTTTACCAGGTTCGTCCAGGATGTTAAGGCACTTTCAAGTTCTTCAACTGTGTTCCCATCTAAATTGGTTACATTGATTTTTGAATCAAGTATGTGCTGGAAAAGGTCCCAGTCAGCTTTGTTTGTTTGGTAAACTTTAGGTTTTTCGGTTATAAATGGAATAGTAGAGAGCTTGAATATAATTGGTAAGTGGTCTGAAGTTGTGACGTCGCCTGCCTCACTGATACAGTTAAGGTAATGGTGCTTATTGCAGAAGATTTTGTCTGGGTTTGTTGTTGCATTACGAGTGAGGAAAGTTGGAAAATGAGGACCCAGGTGTATCAGTTTGCCTTGGTTGATCAAGTTTGCGAGACTTTTGCCAACGGTGTTATTATCATTATTGCCAAAGATTGAGTGCCTGCCATTGAAGTCGCCCAAAATATATGTAGGGATGGTGTTATTAAGGAGTTTATGCATATCTGTATACGGCAGAAAAGGCCGTCTAGGAGGTAAAAAGGTTGTGGCAATAATTATTGGGCCTAAGCTGGTGTGAATTTCTACGGCTAAAAAGTCGGTGTCAAAATCATCAAGTAGTTTATGTTGAATATTAAATTTGATTGCAATTGCTGATCCGTCTGATTGGCTTTCACTATAGTTGACTTTATGGACTTTATACCCTGGAATTTTTAATGATTCGTTAGATTTCAGGCTATGGCTATTGATTAATATTAAGTCAGGGTTATTGGCTACATAGTATGGTATTAAGGACTGTTTATTTGTACCCCAATTCAGGGCATTATGTTGTAAAATTTTAAGTTTATGATTGTTCATGATGGGACTTTTTGCTCAGGCGTGGGTCACGATTATGCATAGGGGAACGTTCTTGTTGTTGCCCTGATCTGATTTTTCTAAATTCATCATTGTCTACAGTGAACCAGCATCTTTGTAGGGTGATCTCACCTCTTTGTATTTTTTTAAATACTCTCTCTTCAGTATATTTATCATGTGAGTACTTCCATTTGCATTTGTTGGTACGTATTCCTTTTAGAAGGTCATCAGTGGAGAAATTCTGTAGCCAGTTACTCTCTTTTACTGTGTAAAATTCTAAACCTAGGTCAGCAGCCTCAATTTGTTTATTAATAGCAGTCTTGGCTTTTGTTTAGGTCAGAGGAATTGCTCTGTCTGCGGAGATCGCTACTACTGTGTCTCCTTGCGGTAGGTTTAAGTGGGTGTATTTCAGGCAGACTAGTTGCACCAGTGGTTTGTCCAGTTACATTTGTGTCTTCATCATCAGGTATGATAATTTGTGGCAAGTTATTAGCTTTAAGTGTTCTGTCTAGCTCATAAGCATATGTGCCAGGATTTTTTTGGTCTTTGCCATGGGCGTGTGCCACACAGATGTTAATCTTCAACAACTCTTCTTTGGTTATTTGTGGCATTTTGGGCATTGGTATTTGTTGTTGCGTTTGATGTTGAGCAATAGTGGCATATGTGGTGTTCTGTTTGGTATTCATTTCTTGTCTTTTTGTTTTTATTATTTCTCTCCTCTTACAACATTTCATGGCCATTGTCCTGTGGTTTTCTCCACAATTCAAGCAAGTTTTGGACTGTTCTTTGCACTCGTGCCATAGGTGGCCTTCTGTACTACATTCTGAGCATATTTTATAGCTAGAGGGTAGTGAGCATTCGTTTGTGAAATGATCCTCGAGGGCGTAACACCTCATGCAACATTTGATGGGGATATAAGTCTCAATTTTAATTGCATGACCTGGGATGCTTATACCATAGGCCTTGATGCCTATTTCTGTGCATCTTTTTGCATGTGCTGTTAAGGAGAAACTCAATTTGATGGTCTGAGTGTTGGTGTTGGAGAATTTGTATACTGTTTCCAGTTCCTCGCCAATCCAAGAGTTTCTGTTGACTATTTCCTCCTTTATTTCATCCTCATCATATTCCCAAATCACGTCATCCACTCTAGGAATGATGACACTCTTCCTAGCTTTTAGATCTGGAGGCATGAGAGGGGTGAAGCCCTTTGAGGTAAAGTCATTTTTAGTGTCTCTGTTGAAGACAGAGTCTGCACTATGTTCATTTACTGTGAGCACAACAAAGCCGTCTTTGATGGTAATGATCCTGCTGATTTCAACATCTTTCCTGCAGAGGATCTCTATCAAGGCTAGTTTTGTCTCTTTGGTGTTAGATCTACATTTTATTTTCACCCTAGCCATGTTTTCATAGTGCCTACAGCTGCGAGCTGCGTGGAAAAAACCTAAGTCCACAACAACTGCCCCTTACGGGTCTTATGCCTGGCTGTAAGCTGCCCTCTGGCCCTGGCTCCGGTCTTCCTATAACCGATCCTCTAGAGGATCCCCCTCAGGGAGCAGCCCTACGAGGCAGTCCTTACGGGGTCACGGCTTCGTACCAACTCGGAGCTGTATCTAAGCGGACGAGAAAAAACACAAGTCCATCGTCGTAGTCGTAGTCATCCACAGAGTGGGCTTGAACGTCGCAGAGACTAAGTCCACAAAGTAGACCAAAACTGACAAAACGGCCAGAAATTCCCTCCCTATACCAGAGACAGAGTCCCGTTGAATGCCGACTGTGAGTGGAGTGGAGTCAAGTCGAGTAGTGTGAAGTGCCGAGTGGGAAGTCAGTGCGGGAAGTGGTGTAGTAGTGAAGTAGTGTGGGAATTGTTATGGTGGAGGTGCAGTTAATGTATTCTGGGTGGGCGTCATCTCCCCCTCTCCCTCTCCTACCTAAGTGGTATATATTGTAAATTTGAATACCCTCATTTTGCAGCTGTAGGAAGACTCCCAGGACCTGTGTTTCCTCAATACAGTCGACTGGATGCCCTATTTTCTTTCCCTGGTATGCAATTCCTTACTAAGTTAGAGCATGCAAGAGTCTGGCCTTCTATGGCTCGACAGCCTGAGAAAGATATTTGTGATGTCTCTGGAAGCCAAGTCTCCTGCATTAGCATTACATCCTTGCTGTTTTGGTGTGTCTGTCATCAGCAAATGGATCTGGTTCCTGATGCTAAAACAGTTTCACTGCAGGATTTTGAGCACCTGTTGTTGTCCTTGACCATCAGGTGGAGAGTTGCTGTCGTTTTCCTGGTTTTTGGTTCCGTTGTCATTGTTGGTCTTGTCTCGATCAGTGGTTGTGATCGCTAAAGTTGTCGGTTGCGTATGAGGCTGAGTGCCATCTTTTCCCTTTCTATTTCGACACAGGCATGTGTTGCTTCTTGCATGTCCTGTAGGGAAAGAGATCTCTGGCGGGGCAAAGGACTACGGTTCTTGTGCGGTGTAGGTGCTCTGTTTTTCTTGGAGATCTTGCCAACCACTGTCTCCGTTAGGGTGATAATTGATTATGTGGGAACTTCGTTGCCCAGCATTGCCACCAGAACCGTGGCGAAGGTTTTGGAACATTTCCTTGATATCGTTTTGGGGTAATGTTAGGTGGTCTTGTGGCGGTGATGTTTCTGGACGTGAGGTGGCACGTTGGAATGTTTATTCATTGTCGTGGATGGCTGCCTGTCCGCAGGAGTTGCGCTGCTGCACCAAGAGCTGGGAATTGTTCTGGTGGAGGTGCGGTTAATGTATACTGGGTGGGCATCATCGCCTGTCTCCCTCAGGTGGAGGTTGCTACCACAAGAGCTGACTGATTTTGAGCGTTCGTGTTGCTGCCGAGGGAGGGCCTATTACAGAACATTCATTGATGCTGGGATGCACGCTGTCGTTCTCCGATCTCCTTCCTTGCCGTGCAATTCTTGTTCCAGGTGTGGTGTGGTTGCTGACAGTTGTGGCCCTTTACTGTTGTTTCATCCTTCCTTGTGTGTCCTTATACAATTCTCTGTGTTGTGGTTCTTGGCGCAGAGTCCACACCTGGTTGAGAGGGTGCAACTGGCTTTGTTGTGGCAAAACTTCTGGCAATTGCAGCACCCAAGCGGCTCCTTGCTGTATGGGTGGATATAGAACGTACCCAAGTGCCCAGATCTAGTGAGCCACGCACAGTGATCTAGACCTGTCCAGTTTGTTCTTCATTCTGGGAGGTGAATCTCTCCACCGAGGTTATCTGTGGTTGTCGCAGGATAAGTGGTAGTGGCATCAGTAGTGGGTATCGGGGTAAGACTCCTCTGGTGAAATCTTGCGAGGTGAGATGGAGCTGAATGAGTTTCCCGTTCAGTTCCTTCAAGCTCATTATTTCATCGTGAGTTATTACCAAGAGGGAGAGATAAGCGCTTTTCCTGAGTGAAGGAACTACATCGGTGGTTTTTCCCTAAGTTCAGCCTTCCTTTTAGTGTTTATGCGACATCCAAGGGTGATTCGAAGCCCTCTGTTGCCAGGGCGGGTATCCTGGGAATGGCGCCGGTCGGAGGCCGGAAGTTGGATATTTTCCTTTCTTCATGCCTGGTCTTTCTTACTCGGTGGTACTCGCCGCCTTGCAATTGATATCCATCGTCTTCATTTATGTTGGTCAAAGTGAAAGGTTCGTGGATTGTGGTGTCTTGAGCTTGACACTTGGTTGGTGGGCTGGCATTTTGAATCATGGTGAAGGCTTCTTTTTGTCCTGTCGATACTCATAGTGCGTTGGTATGGTGATACTGTTCTAGGGTCGCGTCAGTAGGCCATTTCGTCCTACGGAGGCGTTGATCCCTCATTTGTGACACACCCTGTTCCTACCTTGCAGTTGCTAGCAAGCCAGTTTCTACAAACCGTCGTATTTACCCCCACACTGCGTAAAAGCTAAAATTATAGGAGGTCATGCAAGTTCCTTCTTAAAAACTAAGCTTTTCTCAGTGGAAGAACTATGCCTCTAACCCCTGGCCCTCCTATAACCAACTCACTAGGGGACCTGATCGTGGTATAGCCTTTCGGTTCGGCTTCGTACTAGTTCAAGGGCAACTCTACGGTGGAAGTAAGGAAATAGAAAGAAAGAGAAAAAGCCCTACAAGTACCCAAGAGTGTTTCTCCCCACAAGGCCTCCAGCAGCTCGGGAACAAGAACCAGGTAAGGCAACACACTCACAAGTAAGATTTGGCTGTGAAAACTCGGTGGCTCAGGACCACGGTACATAAGGGAGTATAGTTTGTGCGCTGGAAAGAGCGCTGTTCCTGATATTTTGTGTCTCCCCTGTTGTGGTGCGTCTGTATGCAAAGCGCAGATGTGATGCTGGTTCCCTGCTGCTTCCAGTACTCGCGGTGCTGGGAGAGATGGTTTGTCAGCTCTGCGTCGCGTCGGACTCGCCATTGTTGTGTGTTGGTCCGAATTAAGCTGGGGAACAAAGCCCTCCACGACAGTGTGTGGCAAACACACAGGGACTAGACAGAGCAGCTCAACGGTGAGTAAATCGGCGAGAAGAGGAAGGTGTTGCTTCTAGAGTTGTCGCGTATGTGATGTGTGACGTTTACAAAGTTACTCAGGAAAGGAGTGAAATTGACCAATCAATGAAAAGGACGAGGAGGTGAAAAACGATCCTGATTATGTAACTTTGGAACGCGGCAAGAGAAGGACAAACGCAGATGTTCCCGAGAGGAAAGATATGTCCCAGGAGAGAAGGGAAAGATATAGATGAGCCTGTGATAGACAGGGAGAAAGAGAACACATGGATGGTAGAGAAGAAAGTATAAAGGAATACTGACATGACAATGACTGATATGTGTGTGTGTGTGTGTGTGTGTGTGTGTGTGTGTGTGTGTGTGTGTGTGTAGCCACAAAGTAAATTCTCTGTCTAGCAGACGATGTTGAAGGCAATAGCAACTTCAGTATTGTTCAGTTTTTTTCTGTATCTTTTCTGTTTGTCTAATTGTTTTTGTGGAGCAGCAAGAGCCCCGAGATGTCCTCCTTGGGGCTTCTACTAAAAAAAAAATAATAATTAGACATACAGATACAGCAAAATTGAACAATTTTGAAGTTGCTCTTGCCTTCAACATCGTCTACAAGACAGAGAATATATATATATATATATATATATATATATATATATATATATATATATATATATAGAGAGAGAGAGAGAGAGAGAGAGAGAGAGAGAGAGAGAGAGAGAGAGAGAGAGAGAGAGAGAGAGAGAGAGAGAGAGAGAGAGAGAGGAGTATATAAGTAATTGTGTATTGCTTACCAATACTATTTTTATGAAAAATGGCCATTCGAAGTATCAAATGGAATGACTAACCTGTTCCCTTATACACACACACACACACACACACACATACACACACACACACACACACACATATACACATATATATATATATATATATATATATATATATATATATATATATATATATATATATATGCAACAAGTAAGATGAAATCACTGCTTTCTTATGATATTAATTTGTTTACACTTACGTAATTTGCACTTCCTACACTACTCATGCAAAAACCAATTTGTTCATGTGTGTGTGTGTGTGTGTGTGTGTGTGTGTGTGTGTGTGTGTGTGTGTGTGTGTGTGTGTGTGTGTGTTTGTGCTTGTTGGCAAAATGTTTTAAACACTAACTTTGAATATTTTTCCGGGAAAATATCACCAGAATTGAGTTGCAAGTCACCAGTAGCGGACCAAGATGCCGTTTGCTTGAATTGATTCCTAGGTAGGCTGAATGGTAGGTGACTGTATGCCAACAATCTGGTACAAGAAAATGCAGATATCTATTAGTCTACTACGTGACTATACTTAGTTCTTTCATATCTTTTTTTATTTATTTTTTTTTATTTAAACATTTACACTTGCATACTTTGCCCAAAGGTACACTGCCGTGTGCCACCTATTTCAAGGGCAACAATTCTTAAATAATATTTTCATTTACACTTATATATATACAAATAAAAACCCTTATATCTAGGTACATATTTACACTTATAATTACTAATGTCTTAATTCTACAATTATATACATGCCACCACTGTATTGTCACTGCCCGCTTGCCAGTCTTTAACATACAAATAGGTTCAGAGGGTGGGCTGAGCCCCTCTCCACTTGTGGGCCGCGAGTTTAGCACTCTGGGTGTTCATTTCCCGGATGTGTGGAGTGGCAGCAGTGAAGATGTTCCACATCCGAGACACTCGCCCCACAAATGTTCGTTGGTGCTGGCTGGCATGGGATCGCGGCACCTCCACTGCATCACCACTATTGAGCACCGTTCTCGTGCTCTGCGTAGTGACTCTTGGAGGCTGACGTAACCCAGCCAAGTGTGGTATTTCCTGCACCATTGCTTTGTGGAACACAACAAGTCCTGCAACGTCCCTGCGGTGTTCCAGCGAATCTAGTTGACTCTCATGTTCAGGCTGTGTCGGGGGGTCAGCAGCGTCCACCAATCGCAGGGCGCGTCGCTGAATGCAGTCAAGTTTCTTGATATGGGAGGCAGCACACGACATCCAGGAGAGTGCGGCGTACTCTAAGTAAGGCCTTATCTGGGCCTTATAGAGTAATAGCCTACCCGTCCTGTCAAGGAAGCCGGCTGTCCTTCTCAAGGCTGAGACCCTGTGGGAGGCCTTTTGGGCAATGTGTTTGATGTGGCCATCAAACCGTAGCCCTCGATCCACTTCCACTCCAAGAATCTTGACAGCTTCCTGGAGTAGTAGAGGAACGCCACCAAAGCGTATCCTTCCTTCCACTGCTGGCCCGGCAGTGGGGGATCGAGAGACCACCATTGCCTGGGTCTTCTCTGGGGCGAAAGTCACCTGCCAGCGTTCACCCCACTCCTGTATCACCCTTAGCTGATGATTTACTTCATCAGCCGCACGCCCACTGTCCTGTCGAGGGTAGGTGAAGGAGAGGGTACAATCGTCTGCATAGGCAGAGACTGCTGGCAGCTGCTGGAGAAGGTCGTCCACATATACATTCCACAGCACTGGCCCCAGCACGGAGTCCTGCGGAACTGAGGCTTCCACTGGGAGGGACTCAGAGGCCTGTCCATTTACTACTACCTGGAGGGTCCTTCCTTGCAGGTAATTCCCCAGTAGCTGGAGGAGGTTGCCTTGGATGCCTTTAGCGCGAAGTTTTTCCATCAGGCCTCTGTGCCACACCCTGTCGAAGGCACCCGCTATGTCCAGGGCAACCACAACGGTGTCCAGGCCTCCGTCAAGTGCGTCCTGCCACTTTTTGGTGAGAGGAACATTAATAGGTCTGAGGTGGACCGTCCAGGTCTGAACCCAAACTCTCTCTCTCTCTCTCTCTCTCTCTCTCTCTCTCTCTCTCTCTCTCTCTCTCTCTCTCTCTCTCTCTCTCTCTCTCTCTCTCTCTCTCTCTCTCTCTCTCTGTTTAACAGTTTAACAGCTTATTATGTGTGTTTTACAATGTAAGCTGATTACATTCATCATTTGGTTGACAAACAGCAGAATGCTTTTGGGGCAATTTAGGACATAAGATAACACAGTAACAAAAGAAAAGAAAAGACATTGTCTGACAATACAATAGAGTAATGATACTCCTCTTGAAAATAATATTCATAATAAAGTAATTACTTACAATGATGGTAATGACAAAATCTTGTGTTGAAGATAACAAAGTAACAAAAGAAGAGGCATCCTCTGACAATACAGTAGAGTAATGATAGACCTTTTGAAAATAGTCATAACAAAATAATTACTCTCTCTCTCTCTCTCTCTCTCTCTCTCTCTCTCTCTCTCTCTCTCTCTCTCTCTCTCTCTCTCTCAACAGCAACAACAACAACATAGAATAAATGCACCCGGAGGGAATTCGATGATAATGGTAATGACAAAATCTTGTGTTGAAGATAACAAAGTAACAAAAGAAGAGGCATCCTCTGACAATACAATAGAGTAATGATAGACCTTTTGAAAATAGTCATAACAAAATAATTACTCTCTCTCTACTCTCTCTCTCTCTCTCTCTCTCTCTCTCTCTCTCTCTCTCTCTCTCTCTTTAGAATAAGCTAAAGAAAGCGAAAATTGATTATGAAATAAGTCTTGAGAATTAAAAACCTTAGCTTATTCTGACAGCATCCATATCTTTTTGTATTCCTTTATTGTGTATTTTATCATTATCTTCTTTGTTTGTAACAGATTTACGACCCGGAACTGCAAGAGCATCACAAACAATCTAAAGTAGACCCCATTGTAACGTCTGGTAACCACGCTGCAGCCTCTCAATAGGCTACCATTCCTGCATCTCCTCCAGTCTATGATGCCACATTGAAACGGTATGTTATTGCTTCCCGTCTAACCCAGACCGCAAGTGGTAACGGGAGAACAATGAAAAAAAAAAGGGGGGGGGTTATGAAGAAACTGAGTGTAATGCAAGAAGCACTGCACCAACTACGGGAGCTGTCGTCATCAACAGAGGATAGCAATACACACCCAGATTTCGTTAATATTATAGCAAATGATCTAAGTCAGATGAGTGATAGAAACAGTTTCTATCACTCATCTGAAGTATTACAGAATAGCAAAGTGTTCAATGTTCTAAATTTATGTTATTGGTTTAACTTCTTATTGCAATAACAACTAAATACATTGAGAAATAAAATAGCAATCAAGCAATCAATCATAGGGGGGTATACGTCGGGGGCCGCGTCGCCACGCCTACTTTATGGCACCACTTCCGGCGGTCACGCCTCGCAAGTCCCCATGCAGGGTCCCTTCTCATACTGAGTAACTCCTAGCAAGAGGCATCGACTTGACACAACTATGAGTTCTGTGGACGTCCCCGTGGCCTCTTCCATGCTGGGTAATCCCTTCCGGAGACAACCCAATAAGCAGAATAAGCCTCCGGGTAGCGTGCCACATGCCCATACAGCCGTAGTTGGCGTTGACGAACTATGCTGATAATCGGCCTCGGATCAGTCTCATGGATGAATCGCGATTTGACGCAAAGTCATACCAGTGGTATCCCATGATCCTGTGAAGGACCTCGTTGTTTATCGTGTACGTATTGAGGGGATCTCCTCTACCTACGCCAATTATTATCCATTTATTAATGTTAAACTGCATTTCCTATCTGTTCTGCCATTCGTTCATGGTATCTAAATTTGCTTGCAAAGCGATGACATCCGAGTCTGACATAATTCATGCCAGTCTGCAAATTTTCTAATATAATTTATAATTCCATTATCTAATCATTAATTTATATTAGAAATAATAATGGCCTAAACCTGATCACTAATGCACCCCACTCAGAATTACAACTGTTTATTACGACTGTGTCGTATTTTCCCTCTCTTTCTCAAGAGCATCTAAAGTGATACCATATCAAATGCCTTACTAAAATTTAGGTGTAGCATGTCATAACTTTATCCATTATCTACCTCCTCATAAACTTTACTATAAAAAAACTCAAGTTTACAAGGCACGACTTTCCCTTTGTAAAGCCATCCTGAGAGTGATTTATCAAGTTGTGTTTGTCTAGATGCTTCTTATTTTTTTCGCTATTTTTGACTACATCAGCTTTTCTACAAATGAAATTAAGTTGACATGTTTATGATTAGACGTTAGAGACTTTCTTTAATATGGATACAACATCAGCTTGCCTCTGAAGTATCAGTACCTTACCTGATTCCTATTCTATCCTAAAAGCCAATGCTAACGGCTCACTAAGGACGTCTTTGCTTTCTTTGAGTACTTTTGATTATATTTCATCAGGTCCTGGTGACTAGAAATACTTTAGTCTATCTATCTCATGCCCTACCATCTTCTTAGTTATGTGAATATCTGTCAGCTTCTCACTCTCTTCGGCTCTAAAAATCTGTTCACTATCTGGAATTTCCTGCCCTATTTCTTTTAAAGTTTTCTTCTTACATAGATAATGAAATCCCTTGGGATCCGTATTTGAATGGTTACCTACCTCAACTCATAATTGCTTTTGGCTTTCTCAGTTAACCCTTTATAAACTCTAAAAAATTTGTTATATTGTGATCTTATAATCTCATCTCCTACCTTTATTATCTTATATATAAACTTCTCTTTTGTCTTATGTACTGTTTTAATTTTCCTATCATACACTTAAGGTCATTCTTCTGTGATCTTTTTGTTTATAGAAATATTTTAGCAGCATTGTAGGGGATCAGTAGCTATTGACCTGAGGTTTACGAGGATACTGATGTGGGTAATGGGTAATTGAAAATATAAGAAAATGGGGGGAAAATCTATTATTTCTAGTTAACTGATTATTTTTTAGGAAAATGTAGGGTGAAAAGGGAAATACAGAAGTAGGTAGAAAGTATGTGAGCTTGACCACACTGCTTTGATTTGGAATTTTGTTCCAGTGTACATATGTGCAGGCAAATATTACTACTACTCATATTTCATTTCAATTTTTTATCATTCATTTATTACATTTTTTTTCGCCAGAAACACAGCTATCCTAATCTATCCCCTACCATACGAGACTGTCGGTTTTCTTTGATTGTTTGAAACATATTTACAATTATCCATTACCATTTCATATGCCATTCCGGGTCAGTAATCTTTCTTATTTATCCTCTTCCTTTTCAGGAAAATGGATAGAGGTGGTTCTTAGGATTCTTCGTCGAGTTAGTGCGTTTTGTCCTAAGGTTATGTGTGTGTTTTTGTGTGTAGAGTTAGATATCTGTCCTGTGATTATTGTGTGTAGAGTAGTTCTGGTATTGGTTCTGTTGTTGCCGTCATTTGTAGTCCTTAGTTTCTCCCGTATCTTAGCTTTTTTTTTTTTTTTTTACATTTCCTATACCTGGCACAAAATTCACTAACTTAATGTCTCACCTGATTATTTGCAAGTACTTTACTCTGAGGAAGGGAAACTACCCCATCCCCTTCCTTCCTTTCTTTGTCTATTCCCACTATGTCCACCTCCTACTGCACCACTCCTTCCAACACACTGAAGGGGATCCTCGTCTCCACGAAACGCACTACCATACTGAGGACCTTCCTTCTCTTGGCTTCCTGCACCACCGACCACTCTTCCTACCCCTACGTCGCCTTACTGACTAAAGTGACTGTGGAACCCATTCAGGTGCTGAGATCCCAGATTCACATTTGAAACTTAGCTTGCACTTCTGATATCCTTTTCTGGAACTCAGCCTCCACCTTTGAGACCTTTGCAACGAAAGCCTCGACAGGAGAGCTACTACGCACAGCCGGAACCGCAGGGAAAGTCGGCATTTTTGTACACGGTAGCGAGTCTCACGTCACCTGCCAATAACAAAAGACATGCCTATTCCCTCTTACTTTATCTAGCCTCATTTTTCATTCCAGAGGTGGATGTTGTGTCTATGTACGCGACAACTTAACATGCTCTCGTGCACACTCTCTTGAATCTTCCGAATTTTCCACCACTTGGTTTCGATTTACAAGTTTCTCTTTTATTAAATTTATCTGTGCTATTTATCTCTCCCATAACATCTCTCATTATGGCAAATCCTTTGATTATTCAACTTCCAAAGTGGAGCACAATCTGTCTCTATTCCTTCGAGGATATCTCTATCCTTGGACACTTCAATCTTCACCACCAGCTATGTCTTTCCTCTCCTTTCACTTACCATCCTGGTGAATTTGTTTTCAACTTTGCTATCCTCCTCGACCTAGAGCAACTGTTGCAACACGCTACTCGTATTCCTGGAGATAAGTCCAACATTCTCTACCTTTTCCTTACCTCTAATCCTTCTGCTTATGCTGTTACCCTATATTCTCCATTAGATTCCTCTGATCACAATCTCATATTTGTATCTTGTCCTATTTTTCTGTAGTAATAATGTAATTGCAGGTAGCAGGTAATATTGTAAATATCTAATTGGCCATAATAGTTAGGGGTTAAGATTTGTCAACACTGTTAGCTTTCCTCACGCGTCTGTCGATGTATTTGTCAGTCGAAAGGAAGCAGGCAACCAGGTTAGTTCTTTTCTTTTAATTGGGTATTACTTGTAATATGGATTTATTGTTAATATTCTCATAACTGAAATAGTATTTATTGTGCATGTTCTCATTCTTGTTTTAGATGTATCCTGAATTCTTGTGTTCAGTAAAGCCTACATATGGGTTTTGATGTGCTTCGCTTCCCACATCATTTTTTACTGAACACAAAGTAAAATCCTCGGAACCTGAAGGGACTGCCCTCATAGTCTCGCTACCAGAATGAAACGTCTGCTGAGGCCAGAGCGGCTCGACACTGACCCCAGATCATCAGCGGCATCATAGGAGTGGAAATACTGGCGACGAGCGTTCGAAAACTTCCTGGAATCCGTGCCAGGAGAGAATGTGAACAAGCTTAAGCTTCTCACCAACTTTGCGTCTCCGAAAGTGTTTGAGACTATATCAAAGTGTACCACCTACGATGACGCCATTCGCATACTACAGTCTTACTACGTGAAACCTGCGAATGAAGTGTTAGGGCGTCATCGTCTCTCTACTCGCCGCCAGCAAACAGGCGAGACTCTAGATGAGTATCTCAGTGCTCTTAAAGTGTTGGCTAAGGACTGTAATTCCAAAGCTGTGACTGCAACTGAGTATTGTGAGGAATCTATTAGGGACGCCTTCATCAGTGTTCTGTTGTCTCCGGCAATCAGGCAGCGATTGTTAGAGAACAAAACTCTTGATTTGGTGACTATGCTTGACCAAGCGCGTACTCTCGAGTCTGCTCAAAAGGATTCGGAATCCTACAGTAGTGATCCGTACCCACGAGTGCTAAGTGCAGCGTGTGAAGAAAACCGTGATTTGAAACCAGAGTCATCTGTAGTGGCTGCCACTAGTGTCAAGTGTTTCTTTTGTGGCCTTTCGAGGCATCCACGCACAAAGTGTCCTGCGCGTGAAGCAAAGTGTCACTAGTGTCAGAAAATGGGCCACTATGCTAAAGTATGTCGATCGACAAGTGTTAGTGCTTCGGTCGCCGCCGCCACCTCTGACCACTTTACACTAGCTAGTGTAATATCGGCAGCCACTCCTGGTGTTTTATCTAAAGCTGTCGTTAAAGTTTCAATAGGCGGAATTAGCACAGATGACTCATTGACAGCGGCAGCTAGAAAAGTTTCATTCACCCAAACCTTGTTAAGAGACTTTCCCTAAAGGTGCACAGGTCCCACAGTACAGTGACTATGGCTAGTACTTCACTCTCGTCCCAAGCGTCCGGTTTTTGCAGAGTTAACATCCAAGTGTATGGACAGGATTATGAAAATGTATGCTTGAGTGTGTTACCGGAACTGTGTTCGGATATAATTTTGGGGCAAGATTTTCAGAAGCAGCATGAAAAAGTTATGCTGTCTTATGGTGGTGATTTACCAGCTCTAGTTATCTGTGGACTAAGTGTTTTAAATATTGACCCTGTTTAAATATTGACCTGTTCGCAAATTTGCCGGCTGACTGTCATACCTTCGCAGTAAGGTCATGACGTTACTGTGCTGAGGATCGTGATTTCATACACAAAGAAGTAGAGAGGTTGTTACATAAGGGCATTATTGAACAGAGTAATTCTCCTTGGCGAGCTCAAGTGGTTGTGGTCAAGAGTGAATCGCGCAAGAAAAGCTTGGCTGTTGATTACTCTGAAACTATCAACAAGTTCACACTGATTGACGGGTACCCTCTGCCCCGTGTTGATGACATGGTAAACAAGATCGCTCAGTACCGTGTTTTCAGTACGATCGATATCCACAGTGCATACCATCAAGTGCCAATCAAAGATCAAGATAAGCCATATGCCGCCTTCGAGGCCTGCGGTAAATTATATCAATTTACGCGAGTTCCGTTTGGTGTTACGAACAAGACAATTGATTATAGTTGATGCAGTCATATTAGGGCATGGGAATACAAAAGGAAATCTGGAATACTCGTCCACAACATTTAGGAAATAATGGTTTTTATCAGTGCTTGGTAGTGGTCCTTTAAAGTCTAAATTTAGTCTTTCAAATGGCTGAGTTGCCTTCACAAGAGGAGTTCCGTCAGGATGGTGAAAATTAGGTTTGCATTCAGCGCAAATCTTACATGAACCGACCACTTGTCTGCCATCTTCAACTGAATAAGGCAGATTTTTAGATTTAACGAAATGCAGCAATCGGGTAATACCAGGATGGCACAAAGTATCGTGAAGAGAGATCAGTGATTGGCTGTCGTTACATGTCACTCCACAATAGGACCTGGAAAATGTGTCAGAAGGAATATTGTCTTTTCCTGGTCTATAAACAATCTCAAAATCATAACATGACAATTCCATCCTCCATCTCAAAACCTTGTCATATTTAATCTTGTTTTTGTGCAGTTTATCAAACATGTACATTACTGATCGTTGGTCAGTCTTGATGCTGAAATGCTTACCCGACAAATAGTGCCTCCAGTGTCGAACAGCTTCGATGATCGGTTGGGCCTCCTTTTCCACAGCCGGACTGCGTCTCTCAGATCCATGCAAAGTTCGTGAAAAGAAGGCCACCGGACGCCCAGCTTGGGCTCGTCGATCGGCTTGATTACCGACGATTCTACATCCTTCTTGAGCTGGAAGAATGCTTGCTTCGCTGCTTCTATCAGAGGGAAGGCAAAAGCGTCACTCAGTCCGCGGATCTTGCTTGAGTAAGCGTATATCTACTTTGAATAGTAGGCAATAGTCCAAGAGTCCGACGAAGTGACTTCACGTCCTGTGGTAGGGGCAAATCTCGAAACGGCTTCAGTCGTTCAGGGTCTGGGCGAATCACCCCATTCTCCACCACGTAACCCAAAATACAGAGGCGTCTAGTTGACAAGGAACATTTGTTTTCGTTATAGACTATATTCCTTTTCCTGGCAGCTTCAAGGAATCTTCTGAGGTTGTTGTCATGTTCTTCTTCCGTCATCCCGCAAATAGTGACGTCATCTAAGTAAGCGAATGTTCCAAGGAGGCTCTTTTCTTCGATAAAAGAATCCATGGCTTCCGTCAAGGTCGCTCTTCTGGTGATCTGGTTTTCCTCAGTGAGTCTTGGACATCCTCTTACATATAGAAACTTTGGTGAAACTTTTGTTGTTGCCTTAAATATATCGAGTCTGGAACAAAGCTTTGGTCTCAAAAGTGCCCTTCTTCGGTTTATATCCTTATCTCTCCAACTTTATCTCAAGGTTCTCTCCGACCGATGGCCACTATTCTTCTCCTAAATTTATTAACAGTGGTGTTCCTAAGGGTACTGTCCAACTCTTCAGGAAGTTAACAGCTCCCTCGGGAATTCTACAGAACGCCTGAATTCTGATCTCTCTAAGATTTCTAATTGAGGCAGAAAAAAACTTAGTGTTCAATGCCTCAAAAACTCAATTTTTCCATCAATCAACTCGACACAACCTTCCAGACAACTATCCCCTCTTCTTTAATGACACCCAGCTATCCCCTCTTCTACAAAGAATATCCCCACGCTCTCCTTTACTCATAATCTAAACTAGAAACTTCATATCTCATCTCTTGCAAAAGAAAAAAAAAGAAGAAAAAAAAAGCTTCTATGAAGTTGGGCGTTCTGAGGTATCTTCGCAAGTTTTTCTCATCTCCCCACCTGTTATCTCTGTACAAGGGCCTTGTCCGTTCATGCATGGAAACTCTTCGCATGTATGGAGGGATTCCACTCCCACATCTCTGTTAGATTCGTCTCATTATCTCCTCTCCTCTGACTCACTGTTTTCACCCTCTCTCTTTTCGCCGGAGTGTTACATCCCTTGCTATTTTCTATCGCCATTTTCGTGCTAACTTCTCTATTGATCTTGCTAACAGCATGCTTCCCGTTATCTTCCTCTCACCCCTATTCTGTTCGACTCTCTAATGCAAGAGTTAACCAGTAATCTCAATCATTCATTCTTTTCTTAATTTGACTCTGGAACTCCCTGCCTATCTCTGTATTTCCAACTTCCTATGACTTCACTCTATTTAAGAGGGAAGTTTCCGGACATTTGTCCTTGTTTCTCGGCTGACTCTTTTATTCGTTTGGGGGATTAGCAATAATAGCGGGTTTTTTTTGTTCCACTGTTTTTGTTGCCCTTGGCTGGCTTCTCCTTCTTACATATATATAAAAAAAAAGGAAGCCTGACCTGAGACTGAGGAAGATTGACCTGAGACCGAGACTGATATTAGCTTGTTTTTAGATTAATAAAAAGTTGGTTATCTTATTTCTTTCATGTTGGTTTTTGTACTTTCTTAATTTATAATGAAATTATATTTCAATAAATGACTTCTGTAAAATGAATTATTTATTAACATTTGCACCTTCCTGTGATTATAAACACTTACTTTTAAAAATGTACTACTGTTTTCGTTAAAACACACACACACACACACACACACACACACACACACACACACACACACACACACACACACACACACACTTGCATGCAACTACAGTACGTACAATATCATGTTTTTAAAAAGTACTAAAATGTATGGACCTCTTCATGGCCTGCGTCACTATAACATGGACTGGAGCCAAAACAAAGGGAGGCTGGAGGCAAATCCTTTTACTATTACTCGGGAAAATGTGAATGAATATATTATAGTTTGTGTCATTAGAAATCTGACTTTTTGCGAACTTGAAGAAAATTTTTGCTTTCATGTGCATTTACTGTATGTAAAATCTGAAGATTCAAGTGTTAATGGTGAGAGTAAATTATGTTTGATGTGACTTGAGAGTGAATTTTTTTTTTTTTTTTTTTTTTTTTTTAATGTGCAACATCTGATCTATGCTAGTACATGTTTCTACCACAATTGATGAGCCTCGTGACTTTGGCTAAGACTGCTGTCAGTTAACTGGCTTGCCCTGAATCTCTGGAAGTTGATTTCTGACTCTTGTTGGTTTGAAATATCTTTTTGTTTGTTTCGAAAGGCATTCTTTTGAAGTGACTGCTGGCTGCTCTGTCCTCCTCATTCTAATATACTTTTACTCTTGTAGTGGGAGCAGTAAACAGTAACGCAGTCTTAGAGAACACAGTTAACTTTCATACTTAAGAATAGGAGATGTGGTTTAACATTTCTTAAATAACTAGCCATGCATGTGCAGTTTGCCGTCAAGATGTAGCTGATTCTCCTGTTGACAGTAACCCACACCATGTATATTCTTGTCTTCTGCCCTTGTCTTGGATTACGCAACACATGTGACCGTGCGACACAAAAGTCATCGTTCAAATGTTTGCTCTGAAAATCTTGAACATTTCCATTCAAGAACTTTTTGAAATAACACTCACGGTGTCAGCATATCCATACATTCACTAAAATTTACATTTTTCTCATCCGTTCTTGCAAAAAGAGTCCCTTAAAACATGCAAACATGCACTTATAAACTAGCGCGTTTGAAATGTTTTGCCTCCATATTGTTTACAAACTGTGAAGGGACCTATATAATTATGAATAGGGAAACTACTTCTGTCATAGGCGAAGCCACCATGTAGCGAGGTGTGAACACCTACAGGTGCCTAATAGGCAGGTGGTGAAACCTCTGGATATCTCTGCATCCAGGCACCTTCCGCCCTGAAATCTCTCAAATATACGAGGAAATTTTCCTTCTCTCTTTATCTACATCCGTACTCTTCCAACAACTCGCTGCGGACTGAGGTCTGATGTCATCTTGTCTCTCATGACAGCTCGTCTATGATTTTGTACTTGTGCAGGGCAGGGGCAGGGCTAGCAAAGGCTATTCTTCAGTAGTTTTTAAGTCAAAACGCACACATGGGTAGCCTCATAACCTTACTTCCTCTGGGATGAGTTTCAAAGTTTAACATCAATTATGAATAACATAATTTTTCTGAAAATAAAACTTTCCCCAAAACAGTGATCTCTTACTAGATCCCATTGTCATATAGAACATATATTTTTTTCATATCAAATTTCAATTGTTTCCAACAACTCACCTGTCTTTCCTTCCGTTTTTTACCGGAAACAGAAAAATGCTGTTGGTCAAGGAAAAAGCCCAAGGATATAAGGAGCAAAGAACTTGAGCTTCCTGTACTTCGAGGTGGGTCAAAATCAACATCCGAGTCTCCCATTTCAATAGTCTTTCACGGACACACCACTCGCCAAATGAAGCCAAGAAGTGGAAAGAATCGCTTGCCACCACTAGATTGGAACAACCTGTCTCCTTCAGCCGCACCTATGATGAGAAAAAAAAA
>CM035219.1:5554825-5572493 GCA_020233015.1 Callinectes sapidus
TATATATATATATATATATATATATATATACAGTATATTCTTCGAACACCCTTTGACTCGAACACTTCTCAATCCGAACACATTTGGCGAACAAATTTTGACCTTCAATCCGAACGCGGCCTCTCAATTAGAACACAAAAACACTCTCGCTTGCACTTCACCGTGAATACTCTCTCTATTGCGACTCGGGAACGGCTTTCAAGTCACTCCGACCCCTAGTCGCCTTGGTTACTCCGGCCCCCAACCCTGGTCACTTCTTACCTACCACCGCAGTCAATGCGGCCTACCACTCTGGTCACTGGCAAACTTATTTCCTAATGAAGATATGTTTAACACTTTAAACAACCATTGTCATTTGCGCAAACTACAATAATATAATAATTTGCAGTTTTGTACAATAATTTATATTTTTCTTAAAATAATTCCTGTTGAAAATGATGCTGTGAGAATTTATTCTACTTGATAAGAGAGAGAGAGAGAGAGAGAGAGAGAGAGAGAGAGAGAGAGAGAGAGAGAGAGAGAGAGAGAGAGAGAGAGAGAGAGTGTGTGTGTGTGTGTGTGTGTGTGTGTGTGTGCGTGTGTGTGTGCTGAAGAAAGTCAGTCAGAGGAGAGAAGTTGAAAAGACGAAAAGCTTTTGAGCATTACATACATACAAAGAGTACTCCATACATTGACGGACAAGGCCCTTGTACAAAAATTAACATTTGGGGGGATGGAAAAGCTAGTGGAGACGCCTCAGAACACCTAACTTTATAAAAGCTGTTTTACCATGAGATGAGATGTGAAGTTTTCAGTTTAAATTATGAAAAAGGAGTGGTCGAGGATATTCATTATAGTAGGCAGGGACAGTTGGATATCACTGAAGAGAGGATAGTTGTCTGGAAGGTTGTGTCAAGTTCATTTAGAAATCAAATTCTTGAGTCATTGAACACTACCAAGTTTTCTCTGCCCCAATCAGAAATCTTAAAGAGATAGGAGGAAGGCGTTCTATGGCGTCCCTGCGTGATTTTTTTTTTTTTTTTTTTTATTTCCTGAAGGATAGGTCGTCTCTGAAAAGACATGGAAAAGTGAAGGTTGTTATCATCAGCGAAGGAAGGAATAGGGCCGGAAGTTTGTTTTAGAAAATCATTAATAAATAATATAAAGAGAGCGGGTGAGAGGACAAACCTGAGAAACAACAACGTTAATAGTTTTAGAAAAACAAGGGCTATTTACCACGGCAGCAATAGAAAGTTCGGAGAAGAAACTTTAGATAAACTTACAGAGGGAAGGATAGAAACAGTATGAGAGCAAAATTTTGTACCAGACAATTAAAAGTTACTGATATACAGGGTGTCCCGTGAATAAAGTTATATACTTTAGGATTCGGTTGTGCAAGGACTTCTAAGTCAGAAAATGCATGCTCTATATGCTGCGTTTTGCCATTTTTTTTCATTGACGCATTAAGAAATTAAATTGTTAATTTGCTAACTGTTTTCGTGTGTGTGCACTGACTCATTACATTACACAGAATAATCATGTTAATTAATATTGCGTGGCAATGCGGAGGCCCATCAAAAGGTAGCAAAGCCTGAAAGAATTTTGCCAAACAAAGCAGCAAGCACGGAAGCACAGCTTTTGAAAACAATAAGAGGGATCCCATCCAGTTCATAAACTTTCCGAGGATTTAGGCCAGCAAAGACATGGGTAAGGTCACTGCAGAAAATTTTAATCGAAGGCATGAAATAGCCAAAAGGAGAAGAGGAGGAAATAAACCTAGAATCATCCAAGGTAGTTGTTACTGTACATACGGGTTTATATATGTATATATATATCATTATTCCTCTATAATCAGAAAAGATCAATTTGAGATTCTAAATAGAACCTCAAGTCGATGCGTGCTTGTTGATGGGTGCGGTTTGCCTACACTCACTGCCTCAAGGCGGCACTCACGCCCTAGACGCCGCCCCGCTAGCACACGCAGGAAGGTGACTGAGGTAAATTCATAATTTTCATAGCATAAACTAAATGTCATAGTGCCAAGTTGATTACATGTGTTGCTTATAACCAGTGTAATATCTTAAGAGTGTTTTGTACTAGCATGCAATGTTAATTTATAAGGAAATTGAGACCGAAAATCTGTTTGCAGTTTTTACGGTCATTGCTTGTCGTCGAATAAACGTCAGAGAAAGAACTGACTTTCCTCGACCCTACGATGATGGTAGTGATCAGTACAACAAATCACCAGTGAGTCATTAGATACCTGCTGGGTGCGGCTACAGTAAAAACTCATATCCAGGAGTAAGAACTCAAGAAATTGTCGGCTCACACGAAGGGAAGAGCGAGAGACGCGCGGCCGATTGGAATTCTATAAGTCAGCAATTCTTCACTTGACGACAGCCACTCCCCACACCAAGCATCTCACCCACCATTTTGTGGACCCCATGGTCACAGGCAAGAAAGTAGATAAGTATATGTACTGAAATGAGTAATCAAGTGGATGAAAATTACCCCAATTAGTAGTATTAGAGTGGTAATTTTAATTTCTCATTCAGTGTATATTTAACTCAGTATTGACAGAATTAAGTATTAAATATGTCAGTTACTGAGGAAATAAGTGCCCTAGGTGGCCTTAGGGAAAGTGAGGAGGAGCAAGTGGGCAAGAATCAAGCCAGAGAAGCTAGTGTCAGGCAAAAAGTGCTAACTGATAAAGGAAAGGAATATGAAGTTAGTAAGGTAAAGAAAAGAGCAGAATCCTTCAAAAGTAAATGGAACCGTGTTAGCCACAAAATTATAAAAACACTGAAGTCTGTAGTTAACCCCTTTGAATTACAGTCTTTGTCAGGAGAAGAAGAAGAGTTATTTAATCAGTATGTTGCAGCATACTTAAAACTAGCTAAACTAGAACCAGAAAGATCTGAGGAACTAAATCAAGAGTTGGAATTCAATCAAGAAGTCCACCATGAACTGTTAAAAAGTATAGAATGCAAGAGGAAGGAATTTAGAAGTGAAAATGGTTCAATTTGTTCTAGTAAACAATCTAGACATTCTAGGGTGTCATCTGCTTCACGTTTATCTGAGGAAAGAAAGAAAGAAATAGTAGCAAAGGTAGCCAGACTTTGGAAGGAAATGGAATATCATGATTGTTTAGTAGAAGAAGAAGCCAAGTTAGCTATAGAAAGGGCAGAGGCAGAAGTTGCATTGTCAAGAAAACAGGCAATGATAGCACAGAAGAAGAGAGAAATAGATCTAGCCATAGCCAATGCTGAACTCAATGCATTTGAATTAGTTGAAAGAGAGGAACAAGGGTTTCCAAATGATGATGAAAGTATAGGGAAGCAAAGTTATATTCAACAATACATTGAGTCAGAAAATGAGTTAAAGGCACAGGCAATTGCAGGTCAACAAGGTGGTAAAGCCCTGCCTCACAAACATGTTACACTCCATGACCTAAAGGAACCTGCTTCTGGTGTACAAGATCACGAATTGATATGTGAAGTAGATAAACAAATAGATAATGAGCCTCAGGCAGTGAACCTCAACCCTAGAGCTCAAAGTTTTGTACCATATTCCTATAGTTCCATTAATAATGCAAGACAGATTTATCTAGATCCTTCCCAGCCTGCAGGAAATGTCTCAACAAACACATGTGGTTTCAAGTGTAATCCCTCTCCTATAGAACCAAGTACTTTCAGTGGAGAACCCATTGAGTTTCTAGCTTGGATGAAAAATTTTGAAGCCTTTGTAAATTCTAGAACTAATTGCAATTCAGATAAGCTAGCTTACCTATATAAGTATTTAAATGGTGTAGCAAAGGATTCTATCAGTATGGCCGTAGAATGTAATTCTGAGGATGACTATACAATGGCAAAGAATATTCTAAGGGAAAGGTTTGGGAATAAGCGTATCGTAGCTGATGCTTACACAAAAAAACTTATGAAGTGGCCACCGATCCTTAAGGGTAATAGCTCAGCCTTAACAGCATTTTCAGACTTTTTGCAGCGCTGTCAGGCTGTGAAGACACACAATGTTTACTTGTCATTTCTGGATGATCCTAGGGAACAAAAAAAACTCTTGGCAAAACTCCCCAGGGAAATAGCAACTAAATGGATAGATAAAGCATTGCAGTATATTGAAAGTAAAAGAAGTATCAACAATTCTAATAGTGATGAGGAGAATCCATCCTTTAAGATGCTTTGTGATTTTATTTACAAGATAGCAAATGAACGAAGCAATCCCTTTCTCTGTTTAGATGAAGTAAGTTGGGAAGCAGACTGTTGGCGTAGCACTGAAACAAAGGTAACCAAATGGAAACAAAGAGAATCAAATACTATGGCAAAGAATAGAGGGAGTAGGACGTTCATGGCTAAAGCAATTGAAGAAAAACCCATGTGTTCCTTTCAAAATAAAGTAAATATACAAGGCAGCACAAGACAGTATCCCAAGGAACAGGAAAGAAAAAGACAGATCTGTCACTATTGTTCAAAGGATCATGACTTGGATGATTGCAAGGCATTTGCTAAACTTGATGGTAGCACTAGGTATATATTCGTTAAAGAAAGAAACTTATGTACAGGATGTTTAATATTTGGTCATAAAAAGATGTACTGTAGGAGAAAGAGAATGTGTAAAGTATGTCAGAGATACCACCCCACAGCTCTCCACAACAATGATGTGATGGGAACTAAGGGCCAAGAGATGCCAAAACAAGCAACTCAGCCTAATGGTGATAAAAAATCCACAACTGTTGTAACAAATAAAGTTAAAGTAACAGAATCAGTAATACATGACATACATAGTATGATAGTCCCCGTGTGGTTTCATCATGTCAGTAATGAAGAGCACAAAATTCTAGTGTATGCATTACTGGATGAGCAGTCAACTGCTTCATTCATTAAGGAAGACACTTTGCACAAGTTAGGGGTTGGAGGCCCAATAGTGTCACTTGATGTTCATACAATACGTGGAAAGGACACTATTAGTGCCATCAAAGTTCATGGACTTAGAGTAAAAGGTTATAATGAAGAAACGGAAATACCAATTCCTTCAGCATATTCTACAGAGGTAATTAATGCTGAGAGGAATCAAATACCAAGGCCTGAGACTGCTTGTAAATGGCCCCACTTGAATGTAATCTCTGACAAACTAATGAAATATAATCAAAATGTTGACATAGGACTTCTCATTGGTCTTAATTGCACAGCCGCCCTTAAGGCACAAGAGCAAATAGCAGATGATAATGATGATCACCCCTGTGCACGTAGGACAAAACTTGGATGGGGAATTATTGGTGGGATGTCTCCACCAATGCAGAGTGCAGTGGTAGTGTACAGAACAGTGGCACAAGAAGTAGAAATAAGGGATGAAAGGAAGGTGAATTTCTTAGTTGTTCCCACTGAAACCAAAGAGTTGATTAGTCCCTCTCAAGTGAGAGAAATGTTGGAACTTGACTTCAATGACAAAGGATCAGCTGACACTCCACTATCATATGAAGATAAAATGTTCATAAATAGGATGAAAGAGGGAGTTCATCAGCTGAAGGATGGGCATTATGAGTTACCCCTTCCTCTTAAGAATAATAATGTCAAACTTCCAAATAACAAAGTGCTAGCACAACAAAGATTAAAGAAGTTAAAGACTAAACTTGAAAGGGACAATCAACATGAGAGTGACTACAAAATGTTTATAGAAGATATGATAACTAAAGGCTATGCAGAGGCTGTACCAGCCCAAGATTTAGTTAGGAATGATAGTAAGGTTTGGTACATCCCACATCATGGAGTTTATCATCCAAGAAAACCAAAAAAGTTGAGAGTTGTATTTGACTGTAGTGCAAACTACAGAAATCATTCACTAAACTGTAGGTTAATGATATGATGTGTTCATGTACCAATGTCATCTATTTCCTTTGTTAAGTACTAACCAGCATCTCACATTCCCGCTCGCCCCCCGCGAGAGTTACTTTGTTAGTCTGTCCCCATACTCGCCTCTGTAGGGACGCACGCTCCACTTGATATCTCTTATTAAAGGACCTAAAGTTATTCTCAAGTCTTTCCATCGTCCCCACCCTACGCTAAGGACTTGGATAGACAACGCACATGGCGCAGTGACGTGGAAGAGACCTGTGGACGACCTACGAAGAGGAAATTACGAGTAGCCTGCGGCGGTAACCGGTTCACCGTAGTGACGCCATCTTGCCTCGCCGCTACCCCAGCTCTCAACTCAGTGCTTTTACGTGTGTGCAGTGATCAGTGCAGTGCAGTGTGGTGCCTAGTGTTTGTGCAGTGCTTTGTGGTGTTCGTAGTAGCGATTGAAGACGCCGCTACCAGAGGGTAGGCTTCGGGTGGGCATATCACGGAGGACGGCTCAACGTAGTGTCCTCTCGCTACGACGTCACAGAGGACACTGCCCTGCCGGTCACCGCGTCTAGCCTCGCGGCATGCCCCTCCCTCCCTCCCTCCACACCACAGAGCTGACAGCTGCTACGCTTGCACTTTCCACCACCACCACTGCCCGCTACACCTCTGCACTTGATCGCACACGTACATAGCACGCACACTGCAGACTCACGTGCGCATCACGCTGTCATGCACTGTTCTTTTGTGTGACCGACAGAGTGTATGATGCCACAAGGGAGGAAGAAAGCCGAGCATCGGAGACAAGAGGAGACTGCAGCACACGGCGCGTCGTCCTCGCCTGAGCCCGATGCCCTCCTGGCTGGTGCATCTTCCCCTCTCACACCCGCCCATCCATCGCCAGACCAGCAACATTCACCGATGGACCTCTACGCCTTCCTTACGTACATGAAGGAGAGAGATGATGCGGCGCGCGTTGAGCGTGAGGAAGAAGCAGCACGTTACCGGGCAGAACTGGCGGAGCAGAAACGGGAGGATGCAGCACGATTTGAGGCCTTGTTGTCAAAATTGGCCCCGCAACCTGCCTCCTCACCTGCCTTCACGCCTGGACACCCTCCACCTGTCTCATCACATACACCTCAGGTGCCCGTGTCGTCGAGCCCTGTAGGAACACCATCAGCACCTAAGGCAGCTGCTCAGCCTCCACCAGTTCTCTCTACTGACGTCACGTTCCAGTACTTCAGGGAGTGGAGACGACGCTGGGCTGACTACGCCACTATGGTTGACTTGGCCAGTTTACCACAACCCAAGCAGCTGATACAACTCAGGATGTGTCTTTCCCTCGAGACTCAACGAGTGCTGGAACACACGCTGTTGGTGCCCCCCGACTCAACATCTTCCGTCGACGAAGTTCTTAACACTCTTCAACAGCACTTCAAGGACTCAAGCAACGAGGCTCTACGTCGACGAGCTTTCACAAGCTGTAAGCAGGCGCCTGGTGAGACTTTTGCAGACTTCTTTGTGAGGCTTAAAGGTCTCTCGGAGGAGATTGACGTCTGCAAGGCCAACGACAATGACTGTCAGGAGGCCTGGATCAAACACGGCATCCTCACTGGTGTCAGCGACGAGGAGCTGGTACAGAAGATCGTCGCCCTTGATGCCTCCTCCACCCTCTCAGACGTCGTCACGTTATGTCGTGCCCATGAAGCCACCAGATCCGCCGCTACTGCTCTACGGGCTCCACCTGCCGCCCGGGCTGTTTCGCAGTACAAGAAGGGGAAGAAGGCCACCCACAAGAGCAAGGCAGAGTCACAACGGGTCGCCCCTACGTCATCATCCCCTTGCAGCGACTGTGGCAAACAGCAGCACGGCCCCAAGGGATGCCCCTCCGCAACTGCAACCTGTATTGGCTGTGGCAAGACAGGCCACTGGTCACACACTGAGAAGTGTCCTGCGAGGAACGTTCAGTGCAACGCTTGCAACCGGTACGGACACTTCGAGAAATTCTGCAAGTCGTCGATGCCCAAGAAGTCTCAGCGGCCTGCCAAGCCCAAGAATCCGAAGCCGGCGGGGGATAACCGCTCCACATTCCACGTTGTGCGAGCTCAGACCCCTCACCACGTTCCCAGAGCTTTGGAGGATCAAGCTGGCAGCATCAGGAGGGTTCAGTCTTCGGCTCGCGGCAGACCCACACCCTCGCCTACCATCACCGTCGTCGTCACACGTGGTGGTGTGTCTGGCAGCATCGAGGTGATACCTGACACCGGGGCTGACACCACGGTGATAGGCCCACAACACCTCAGGGACTTGGGTCTTACCAAGCAAGAACTCGACCCTCCTCCATCGCTGCGGTACTACAACGCCGATGGATCACGGATGCCTGCAGCTCTGGGTTCCTTCCAGGCGAAGCTGACCTACGGCACACTGTCCTGTACGGGGTGGATTGATGTCCAAGGCTCCCTAAGTACACCTCTGCTGTCCTGGGAGCATTGCAGATCCCTGGCCATCGTCCCGTCGAACTTCCCCATGCAGATCAAGACTTCAAGGACGACCGTCAACCGGGTAGGGGAGTCACCAGATGTCCAGCCAGTGGAAGCTTCACGAGGTGGTGAGCATCCTGACGCTACAGCTGCGTTACTTTCAGCTGCAGCACCTCTACTTCCGTTGCTTAGCACCACCACTCCTCAGGCTGCGAAGGAGTACTTCCTTCGAGAGTACTCGGATGTGCTAGTCAGAAAGGCTGACCTACAGGATGCACCGCTGAAGCCGATGTCTGGCCCACCTATGCGGATACACCTGAAGGAGGACGCACAGCCTTTCGCCATCCATACTCCACGACCCATCCCCCTCGCCTACCAGGACCCGGTGAAGGCAGAACTCGACTCGATGGTGTCCCAGGGAATCATCGCCCCCGTAGGAGATGATCCATCGCCATGGTGTCACCCGATGGTAGTCGTCCCGAAGGCTAGTGGTGGTGTTCGCATCACGACGGACTTGTCGAAACTTAACGGTCAAGTGTCCCGCCCGACCCACCCGTCTCCTACACCGTTTGCAGCCATACGCAGTGTCCACCCTGGAGCTCAGTTCTTCACCACCGTGGATGCGCTGTGCGGCTACTGGCAGCTCCAGTTGGCAGCGGAGGATCAGTCTCTCACTACGTTCATCACTCCCTATGGGCGTTTCCGCTACCTTCGAGGGCCTATGGGTTTTGCTGCTACGGGAGATGCCTTCTGCAGGAGGGGTGACATCGCGCTTCAGGGAGTACCTCAGTGTGTCAAAGTTGTTGACGATATCCTCTTGTACGACGAGGATTATTTGACACACCTTCAGCGCGTCAATGAGGTACTCAGTAGATGTCGCACACATGGCATTACCCTGAATGCTGACAAGTTTGTCCTAGCTTCACAGGATGTTTCCTTCTGCGGCTACCAGCTATCTACCAAGGGCATCGCAGCAGACCCCGAGAAGGTCCGAGCCATCAGGGACTTCGCTAAGCCGGCCAACCTGACGGACCTCCGTTCGTTCATGGGCCTGGTGAATCAACTCACAGAATTCTCACCAGACATCTCAAGCGCTGCTGCCCCCCTTCGCCCTTTGATGAGCCCACGTAAAGCTTTCCTGTGGACCCCCGACCACGACTTGGCCTTCCAGAGGGTCAAGGAGGCCTTGTCGTCCCCACCAGTCCTCGCCACCTTTGATCCGGCCCTTCCAACCATCCTTCAGACCGACGCATCTCGCCTATACGGTCTAGGCTACGCCCTGTTGCAGGATCATGGCGGTGGAAAGCTTCACCTCGTACAATGTGGGTCTCGCTTCTTGACCGATGCGGAGACTCGCTACGCAACCATAGAACTTGAGTTGCTAGCTGCAGTGTGGGCTATGTTTAAGTGTAAATTCTACGTCTTGGGACTTCAGCACTTCGATCTTGTCACGGATCATCGACCTTTAGTTCCCATCCTGAATAGTTACTCACTTGACGCCATCGACAACCCTCGTCTGCAGCGACTTAAGGAGAAGATATCTGCATTTGTCTTCACCGCAACCTGGAGACCGGGGAAGAAGCTGTGCATCCCAGATGCCCTCTCTCGTTCTCCAGTGAGCAAGCCCACACAAGAAGACAACATCCTAGATGCAGAGACGAACTTCTCCGTCAGGAGCGTCGTCACATTGCACGCAATAGAGTCCCTCGCCTCCGAAGACATTCAGGCTTCTCCAGACCAGGCTGTCACCAGAGACTTGACCCTGGAAGGACTTCGGCGCGCAGCCCTTGATGACCCTGCCTACTCTGACCTGCTTCGCTTCGTCAAGGAAGGGTTTCCAAGTGACCGCTACGCCCTGCCTAACGTCCTGCGTCCGTATTGGAAGCTACGAGAGGACCTCTATTGTGACGACGCCCTCATCCTGTATGGAGCCCGGATTGTAGTCCCAGCCTCCCTCCGTCGCCACGTCTTGGGTCGTCTACATGACAGCCACCGAGGAGCCGAGGCTACTAAACGTCGTGCACGGCAGGTTGTGTATTGGCCGGGCATGAATTCCGACATTGTGAACACCGTCCGTGCCTGTGAGCCCTGCCAAATCCTTCAACCAAGCCAACAGCGTGAGCCCCTCCGATGCGACGACAACCCATCCCGGCCATTCGAATCAGTGTCGGCTGATTTCTTCATGACCGCTGGAAAAAACTTTCTGGTTGTCGTTGACCGCCTTTCCGGATGGCCCGTTGTTGTCTCCTGTGGAGCCGACACCACCTCATCGGCTACGATCCGTCACTTTCGGCAACTGTTCCGGGACCTGGGTGTTCCAGTTCGTCTGCGCACCGATGGAGGCCCCCAGTTTGCCAGCCGGGAATTTGCCGAATTCCTGGAACGTTGGGGAGTTCGCCACGACATGTCTACGCCCTACAACCCACAGTCCAATGGCCACGCCGAGTCTGCTGTCAAGGCAGTCAAACATCTCATCCAGAAGGTGGCCCCCACTGGTAACTTGGACTGTGAGGCGTTCGACAGGGGTCTCCTAGAACTCCGCAACACCCCTCAACTATACCGGCCGTTCCCCAGCCCAAACCTTGTATGGTCGTCCTCTACGTTCCTGCGTTCCAGCGCATGCCAAGGCGTTCCAGAAGGAGTGGCAGGCAAGGGCTGAGAGTTGTGATCGCCGGGCTGCAGCCCGACGCCACGACGCCACAGCTCGCTACGACGCCCATGCCAAGCCCCTCGTACCACTGAACCTGGACACGCAAGTTCGACTTCAGGACCCGACGACCAAACGCTGGGACACCGTAGGCATTGTCATGGGTGTTGGCAAGTCCCGTGACTACCTCGTTAAGATGCCCAGCGGCCGGGTGTTGTGGCGTAACCGCCGCCTTCTTCGTCCTGTGCCGCCCTGTCCCGATGATCCGCTGGCTGATGCGGGCCCTCCTGTGGAACCTGACCTGTCTACCACCCCGCAACCCCGCCGGTCGGACCGTCTAAGGGCCAAGAACGACCAGAAGACCGCTCAAGACACTTCGTGCTATGAGCGTGAAGGGGAGAGGGAGATGTAGGTTAATGATATGATGTGTTCATGTACCAATGTCATCTATTTCCTTTGTTAAGTACTAACCAGCATCTCACATTCCCGCTCGCCCCCCGCGAGAGTCACTTTGTTAGTCTGTCCCCATACTCGCCTCTGTAGGGACGCACGCTCCACTTGATATCTCTTATTAAAGGACCTAAAGTTATTCTCAGGTCTTTCCATCGTCCCCACCCTACGCTAAGGACTTGGATAGACAACGCACATAAACAGTCATTTGTTACAAGGCCCAGACCTTACCAACAAACTTGTTGGAGTGTTATGCAGGTTTAGGCAGGAAAACGTTGCACTTGTTTGTGATATAGAAGCAATGTATCATCAAGTTAAAGTTAACCCAGAGCATAGAGATATGTTGAGATTTCTGTAGTGGAAAAATGGTAACCTTAAGGATGAGATAGTTGAATACAGAATGACAGCTCACTTGTTTGGGGCTACATCATCTCCAAGTGTAGCTAACTTTGCATTAAAGAAAGCTGCAGATGACTATGAATGTGAATCTGATGCAGCTAAGTTTATAAGAAATAACTTTTATGTTGATGATGGTTTAAAGTCAGTAGCCACCAAAGAGGAAGCTGTCACTCTCATTGAACAGAGCAAAGAGCTGTGTAAAAGAGGAGGTTTTAATCTTCACAAGTTCTTATCAAACAACAAAGATGTACTAGCTGAAATCTCTCCCCATGAAAGGGCAGACGGGGTTAAAGGTTTTGAATTTGGTAAAAGTGAAGACACACTGCCTATAGAGAGAACTCTGGGAGTTGAATGGTGCATAGAATCTGACGCATTTCAATTCAGAATAAAACTGAAAGACAAGCCACTCACTAGTACGGGTATTTTGTCAACTGTTATCTCTATATATGACCCTTTGGGTCTAGTGTCACCTCTTGTACTTAGAGGAAAGCAAATCTTACAAGAATTATGCAGGAATGCTGTTGATTGAGATGATGAGGTGCCTGATCATATTCAGCCTAAATGGATCAAATGGAGAGATGAATTGTGCAAACTGGATCAGCTCAAGGTACCTAGATGTTACAAACCTGACAACTTTGATAAAGTAGAGAGAGTTGAACTTCATCACTTCTCATATGCATGTCAAGAAGGATATGGTCAATGTTCTTATATTAAGTTGATTAGTAAGACTGGCCAAGTTCATTGTGCATTAGTAATGGCAAAGTCACGTGTAACACCTTTGAAAACCATAACAATTCCCAGACTTGAACTAACAGCAGCAGTGGTGTCAGTTAGAATTCACAAGCTTCTAAAGGGAGAACTTGAATATGACAACATTTCAGAAATATTTTGGACAGATAGCAAGGTGGTCCTTGGTTACATTGTAAATGATTCAAAGAGATTTCATGTATATGTAGCAAATAGAGTACAAACAATTAGAGACCACACCTCACCAGATCAATGGAGATTTGTAGAAACCCACAACAATCCAGCAGATCATGCATCTAGAGGCATGACAGCTGAGGAACTTTGTAATAGTAAGATCTGGTGGAATGGCCCTGAATTTCTTTGGCAGTATAATGAATTAGATAACTGTCATTTACAGTACAATGTCATAAATGAAAATGATCCTGAGGTGAAGAAAGTTGTATGCCATACTGTAGGTGCACAACAGCCACTGAGCATATTAGAAAGATTAGAATATTTTTCTGATTGGTTCAAGGCAAAGAGAGCAGTTGCTGTATGCCTCAAGCTCCAAAGAAATTTCAAGGTAAAGAATGGTTTCTGTAGTAAAGATAAGGAAAAGAAGTATATGCCAGTAAATGTAGCAGAAGTTGAAGAAGCAGAAAGAGAAATAATAAAGCAACTGCAAAGGGAAGCATTCCAGACTGGAATAAATGTGCTGAAATCAACAGCTAAGCAAAATTCATTAATTAAAGAGAGCAATGGCAAAAGAACAAAAGTGATTGATAGGACCAGTTCTGTATATAAGCTGGATCCTTTTATTGATGAGCATGGTATCATGAGAGTAGGAGGAAGATTTAGATTTGCCAATTTGGAAAGTGCATCTAAACATCCAGTAATTCTCCCCAAGGCTTCACACATAACCAGCCTGATAATATGCCATTACCATAAAAGGACAAACCATCAAGGCAGAGGAATAACCCTAAATGAAATAAGATCATGCGGATACTGGATAGTTGGAGGATCATCTCTTGTGTCTAAACACATTTCAAGGTGCATAACATGTCGTAAAGTAAGAAGTGCGACACAAGGGCAAAAGATGGCAGACCTGCCCTTTGACAGATTAGAACCATCACCTCCATTCTCATACTCAGCAGTAGATTTCTTTGGGCCATTTTATGTCAAAGAAGGCCGCAAAGAACTTAAAAGATATGGAGTGCTCTTCACTTGCATGGCATGTAGGGCAGTGCACATTGAGACAGCCAACTGCTTGGATACAAGTTCCTCCCTCAGTGCTTATCGTCGCTTTATTGGAAGAAGAGGGCCTGTTAGACAGTTAAGATGTGACCAAGGTACTAACTTTGTAGGGGCCAAGACAGAGTATGAAAGGAACAGGAAAATTATAAACAATGATAAAATTAGACAAGAACTTATGAAGGACCAATGTGACTGGATTGTATTTAAGATGAATGTACCCAATGCCAGTCACATGGGAGGTGTGTAGGAGAGACAAATACGCACAGTGAGAAATGTGCTCACTGTGTTGCTAGATCAACATGGTGCACAGTTAGACGACCAAGATTTGAGAACTTTCCTAGTGGAAGCAGAAAGTATAGTTAATGGCCGTCCTCTAACTGTGGATCATCTAAATTCCCCAGACAATCCCACACCACTAACACCCAATGACTTGCTAACCAAGAAAACAAAGATAGTACTGCCTCCCCCAAGCATCTTTGTTAAGGAAGATCTGTACTGTACAAAAAGATGGCGCAGGGCACAGTTTTTGGCTAATCAGTTCTGGTCCAGATGGAGAAAGGAATATGTACAATCCCTACAAATTACAAAAAAATGGACAACACCACATAAAAACCTCGGTGTAAATGACATAGTTATCATAAAGGACCAGAACACACCTCGTAATCAGTGGAAACTGGGTAAGATAACAGAAGCTCATCCAGACAATGATGGGTTAGTAAGAAAGGTTAAGGTGTTGGTGTCGGACTCTAATTTTGATAATCCGGGAAAACATATAAAGACCAATAGAACCATCCTGGAGAGGCCAGTACATAGTTTGGTATTGTTGCTAGAGAATAATGATGTATAATGTAGACCGGAGCATCCCCGCCAAGGAGCCTTATTAAGTAAATTAAAGCATTATTAAGTGGAAATATTAGGTTTAAGGTGAATGGTATTGCTAAATTTAAGGTAAATTGTTACACAATTTAGGGGAGCCATGTTACTGTACGTAAGGGTTTATATATGTATATATATTATTCCTCTATAATCAGAAAAGAAATGTTCCATAGTTTTCTATGAACATGAAAAATATGTATAATGTACTCTACGATCAATATGAGATTCTAAATAGAACCTCAAGTCGATGCGTGCTTGTTGATGGGTGCGGTTTGCCTACACTCACTGCCTCAAGGCGGCACTCACGCCCTAGACGCCGCCCCGCCAACACACGCAGGAAGGTGACTGAGGTAAATTCATAATTTTCATAGCATAAACTAAATGTCATAGTGCCAAGTTGATTACATGTGTTGCTTATAACCAGTGTAATATCTTAAGAGTGTTTTGTACTAGCATGCAATGTTAATTTATAAGGAAATTGAGACCGAAAATCTGTTTGCAGTTTTTACGGTCACTGCTTGTCATCGAATAAACGTCAGAGAAAGAACTGACTTTCCTCGACCCTACGATGATGGTGGTCATCAGTACAACAAATCACTAGTGAGTCATTAGATACCTGCTGGGTGCGGCTACAGTAGTTAATAGCAAAGGTCTGAGACTTCAGCTTTAGAGACACATGTGATGGCAATAGTGTCAGGATGAAATAAATGAGATAAACGCCTGAAATTTCAACGGGCGATGGAGATTGAAAGGTTTTGACATTTGTATTACTAAATGAGTTTTGGAAGTTGAAGAATAGACTTGGCATGATTTCGTGCAGATATTTAAACTATATGTGACTGAGATAATGGAAGGATCAAGTACCTTTTATGAGCAACTTCTTCATCATATATAGCACGAGAAAAGATTGCCTTAAACTAAGGTTTGGAAAATTTTGATCGAGAAAAAGAGTGAAGAATGTAGGCCTCCATGGCAGACACGAACAGCTCTGTTATGTGTTCAGCACACAGAGATGGGTTTCTGATACAGAAAAGTAATGATTCCAGGGAAAGTTAGCACAGTAACTTCTCAGGTCCTCCCACAACTAGCAGTAGGGAAATGCCAGAGTCGTGTCCGCTTTGGCAGATCCTGAGAAAGTATTAGAGAAATCATATAAGATACTCGTACAGATATGAAATTGTGATCAAGGTATCCCAACGGAGAAGATAGGGTATCAGTGTAAACAAAAGGATTGGAGGTAAGAAAAGATCGAAAGTGACGGTCAGGAATACGAGTTGGGTGTTGAAATTGTTGTTCTAAGTCATAAAGGATAGAGAAGTTAAAGACTAGCTCACTAGGATGGTCAGTAAAGGGAAAGGAAAGCCAAAGCAAAACATTGAAATTTCCAAAGATGTAGATCTCCACGAAGGGATAGAGTGTCATAATGTATTTGAGCTATCAGAATTTTTGTTTGGGTTGCCACTAGTTTGTTTGATGTCGTTGATGCTGATAGCAAGATGTTGTTGGTAACGTGAAGTGACGTAGGCAGACTGAAGTGGAGAGTTGGGTGTGTTCGTAATTGTAACAGATCGTGGGATACTGAAGGATAAGAAATAGCAACAAATAGATGAAGGACAGTAGAACACTGTCTGTGATAATTTGAATATCTTGAGTGATGTTTGACGTTGGTACGTGAGTGGGAGATTGAATGATGATAAAGTACTGAATGCGCCTCGAGCGATGAATCCTGAATGAATGAAGAAAGAATGAATCGTGGCACGAAGCGGTGAGGGTTTATATGGGAGAGAAGTGACTCGAGTAAATAATAAAATGACCAATCACAGAGACGGAAAGCAGATGATTTTTTTAATCGTGAGCTGGAAGGGCATAGGGCAGGTGTTCTCCTTAGGAAATGGAAGCCGGTGTCCCAGAGAAAAAGGCGGGAAGTAAAGAGAGAGAGAGAGAGAGAGAGAGAGAGAGAGAGAGAGAGAGAGAGAGAGAGAGAGAGAGAGAGAGAGAGATTATCGTCTGATACAAGAGAGAGAGAATGTGGTCCACTTGGGAAATTGAATAGTCAAGAGATTTATTTTAGTAAGAGTAGTTAAGGAAAAGATAGACAGCACAGATAAATTCAGTTAAAGTGTGACTAATAAGGCGATGTCAGATGGTGGAAAACTCGGAAGATTCACGAGCGTGGTCATAAAAGCAAATTAATTAATTGCGCACTTAGACGCAACATCCTATTTTGGATCGCTTATGATAGAAAAAATAGGAGGGAACAGAAAAGGGGCTACTGTCTGTTGCCTTAGACATCTGTGTTTTGGAGAGAAAAAGAGGATAAAGTTTAACAAAAGAGAGGTGGTGTTCTACGATTAAGAATTAGATCGAAGACCGCAAATATTGCAGAAGGTAATATAGAAAAAGTTAAGGAAGAGGGTCAAGAAAATTTTAGTTGATGCCAAGAGAGTAGTCAGAGCTAGGGACATTTATGATCTCCACCCCAGGAGTGGACTTGTTGGAAATGCCTTTTTTTTTTTTTTCTATGAGTGAAGGGCATTTGTGTAGTAAGTGCATGTAGTTTTGTGTAAAGGCAGAGAGCGGTCTTTCGATGGGCTGTAACTAGCCCCTTGAGTTGTAAGAGATAAAGATACACAATTAGCTTTAATGAGAGCTCACAGTATCCCTTGAACCTCGCCAGACCAGATCTGGACAGACCGGAACTGCTAGAAGTTAGAACAAGTTTTATTAGACCTCACTGGAAATAAGTTAACGTTGCAATAGGTGTCTACCACTTCCTTCTATTAATACTACCTCTTAGACTATTCAGCGTAACCTCATTCACGGCATTCAGTCACAAAACAATGTAAACCTGCTTGCATTAAAAATAACATTAATTTGGGTATCCAAGAGGTATACCTACATGATCAAGGCATAAAATACGTATATTTGAATAAATTATACATACTTTAGTCCTGAGGTCACCTGGGATAAGATTCACTAAGCAATTACGAGGTTCATAAGCT
>CM035219.1:5575093-5577593 GCA_020233015.1 Callinectes sapidus
TTGGAAGCAGTAACTGAAATTCGCGATAAGATTAGTTTTATTACATCCTGCAATGAGACTCCTAAACTAGAAAAACGATTGTATGCAGATATTGTTCGTTAAACACCCGAAACTGTGCAGTATGTTGTAGTAAAACCAAAAAATCCTACCCAAGAGCTGAAAAAAGATTCAGTCTCTGCAACACTAAAAACTGTTCCGATCACACGAATTACAACTAATAGTTCGGGTCACCTGAAAATCACATTTCATCACTTAAAAGCAAAAACTGATACATTGGAGGCGCTAAGTGCCTCTCAGGTTGTTCTCTCTGACCATGAAGTGCTGCAAGTGAACAAGATATTACCAACAATTACTATTTGCTTTGTATTGCATCACCTCGCTCCGATGTTGGACATAAGGCATTTAGCACAAACTGTCCACATCTTGCTACCGCTAAGGAAAATATGATTAAGAAAACAATGACTATGACTGACGTTATGCCAAAAAACTAAATAGAGCTGACGGTAATATATACACGAGCAATAAATATGATGACAATGACAACATTACTTCAGCAGAAGTGAGGAATCAATACACAACAATTATGTTTAGTAACATTGCTGGACTTGTAACTCGAGGTGACAAGACAAAGCTCAAGATGCTACAAGAGGAAGCTGTTACAGTGAATGCCATACTGATTGCATTATCCGAATCGCATTTAACCGAAAATCACTTGAACTCAGAAATTATTATAGATGGATATGCGCTGTACCGAAATGATAGAGCAGCTGGAACACTGAACGTGTAATTGGTAGAGGTGCTGAATACCGATTACAAGCTGAAACACTTATGGAATTTTCAAAGGATTTCTGTCTACAGCAGTATATTAGCACACCTACACGGGAAGACAGTATATTGGACCTTTTCTTCACAAATAAGGAGGACATTGTACAGGAATACGATTTAAGTCCCTGGAAAGTAAGTGATCACCGATTAATTACAATAAAAACAACCATAATGAAATATCAGGTTGTTGAATCACAAACAGAAAAGCAGAGTACTGGTTTCAACAGGCTAAATTTATTTAGTCTGGACTGCCATCAAGAAAGAATTGAGCCAATTATGGCATTCATTTGAAGGTAATCAGCATCCTATGTGTCTCTATGAGAGGATAATGCAAGTGTGTTTAGATGTTTGCTCTCTCTCTCTTCTCCTAAAAGACGCTTGGACAAACTAAATAACACTATTCCAAGAGACAGGCGAGTATTGATGAGAAAACGAACTGCAGTACGGAAGAGGTTAAAATTAGTAAAATCACAATATAACAAGAGGCTTATGGAAGAAAGGTTGGAGAGGATAGAACAAGAGTTGAAGAAATTGGCCGAGAAGACAGCAGTTGAGGCAATCAAAACTAATCCAAAATACTTTTACACCTTTGTAAGGAATAAATCAAAATTGAAAACCGACATCATAACATTAACAGGTGCAGATGGCAACTTAGAGAGTGATCCAACAACATTATGTGAGATCTTGAGCCAGTAATTCGCAAGGGTATTTAGTACACCAGTTGAAACAAAAATCATACAACAAGACCCTAACTTATTTTTTACTAGTGATGTGACTGGACAAAGATAATTATGTTCGATACAGTTTACTGAGACTGACGTCTTGGCAGCTATTAGATCCATTAGATCTATTGCAGCATCAGGACCTGATTAGTTTCCTGCAATCCTATTAATAAACTGTGCTAATGAGTTGGTCAAGCCATTGCAGATTTTTTTTTTTTTTTTTTTTTTTTTTATGTAGAAGGGAGGCGGCCAAGGGCAACAAAAATAAGACAAAATAGCCCACTCTAGTGCCGGTCCCTGGATGCTGTTTGAGAGATTTTTTCGATCTGGAATAATACCAGAACTTATGAAAAAAAGCCGAATTACACCAATATATAAAAAAGGTTTACGTTCTGATCCATCAAACTATAGACCAGTTGCCCTTACATCCCACATAATAAAAGTAATGGAAAAAGTCATTGTAAAGAGAATTACCGAATATTTAGAGATGAACAACTTGATGAATATTGGACAACATGGCTTTCGTGCAGCACATTCATGTCTCTCACAGCTCATAGAACATCATGAGAATATATTAGAATCCTTGAAGAAAGGAAGTAATGTCGATGTTGTCTACTTAGACCTCGAAAAAGCTTTCGATAGAGTAGATCATGGTGTTCTTTTGCACAAACTACGAGCTCTTGGAGTCACGGGAGCGCTTGGAAAATGGATTTATACATTTTTGACGAACCGATCCCAGATTGTTGCCATCAAGGGTGCCACGTCCTTCGCAGTTGAAGTAGTGAGCGGTGTACCTCAGGGATCTGTTTTGGGGCTCCTCTTGTTCTTAATACATATTGCTGACATCAATAATGGAGTTATTTACTCAACTATAAGATCTTTTGCGGATGACACTAGAGTACTGTCTGAGATAATAGATGTTGATAGCACAGTTAATCTACAGAAAGACCTTG
>CM035219.1:5580093-5585391 GCA_020233015.1 Callinectes sapidus
AAACGTAATATAAATACATGTTTATCGTATTGTTGACAAAATGCCCGACCCAAACTAAAACATTCAAGAATGGCGGCTACTTCAAAAGATTCTTCCCAGGAGAAACGCAAAGAGAATTTGGGGCTGGAGGGAGTACGTCTCCGTCTCCATGTCTTTGAACAAGAAAATCAACTTCTGTGGAAATTCTACAACGCCAGGTAAGAAGAATGTTTTACACATTTGTCCTAGTAAAGATGACAAGGCTGTCATCTACCTATGTGGTTTGGTTTGTCGGATAGTTGGTGAGGCTAGTTTGATTAGTTAAGTTAATCTTGGTTATGTTGTTATGTTTATGTACTTTGATTAGGTTAGATTTGGTTAGTTATAAAGTTATGAAGCTGTTGAGGACTGTCAGGTGCGGAGTGACACAGAGTCGAAGCAATACTAATATAACGTTTACTTAATAAATAATTAACAACAAGTGGGTGGACAGCAACGTGGAGATCTAAGGGTGAGAGAAGGTGGTGTTGCCGAGGTCGAAGGGTGGCTTGGTCCGCCTGACGTCCGGCGAGTGATCCCGACATCGGTTCTGATGTCTCGTTCGGTTGCCCTTCGAGTCATTATCTGAACTGGGTCGACTGGTTGAAGCTCTGGCGTCCATGGCGAGCAGTGGCGGTGGCTGGTTAGGTTGTTGAGTGTCCGAGGCGTGGTGCGGCAGTAGGTAGTTTGGTTGTTCGCGGCGAATGGTAGTTAACCGCGAACCACCACAAAGTACCTAAACACCATCTAACCTAATCAAACAACATAGGTGAGTGACTTATCATGTCTCCATTACTAAGACAAATCTTTGATTTGTTATTTTGTCATGGTTTTGGTTAGGTCGGTATAAAATTAGCTTAGTTAATTTAGGGATTGTGTAATTACGTATTACTTTGGTTCATTTTGTGTAGGGGGTAGGAGTGAGACTAGTTGGTGCGTATACTACCTTTACTGGATCTGTTCATAATTGTTGCCGGATACTGCATAGCAGAAGATGCAGCCCAACGTATCGTACATCTCCCCCAAGATATAAACATGCAACATAAACAATACAAAAGTGCAATATATGATATACACCAAATGTAATTAGTGCAAAGAAAAAATGACGTTCAGGGACCTCTTTCGGTCCAAGGCAAAACAAAGAAATCCTTGTAACACGCACACACACACACACACACACACACACACACTAGGTGGGTGTATCTGTTATGAAGTCGGAAAGCCACCTTGATCGCCTGAGGTGTCGTTCCAGGCGTTGGGACATCTGCACTGACTCAGATGGTGGCCCTAGACATTGAGGCAGGGTCTTGGAAGGCGAGACCTGCCTACCGTGAGGCGGTTGTGGAGGTGTGTCCCCTGCACGGACCGGCCGAAGGTGCCTCCGATTATGCAGCGAGACGCGGCCACTATCTTCTAGCTTGATCGTGTACTGGCGGTATGGCAGAGCTTCCTTGACCATGCCGCGTCTATCACAAACATGTGTGGCCTGATTCTGGATCCACACCTGAGTGCAGGGCGACAGGCCAGTGAGGGGCCTGGGAGCTCCCTGCCGCTCTGACACTTTAAGGTGCTGACAGGCCACTGCACGCTCTCTGCCACGTAGTGTCTGCCGCCAATGCTCGTCCACTTCGTACTATTGTCGGGGGACAGGTATGCTGTCGCTGAGTTGCAGCCCCGTAGCCAGGTGAGCGGGCGACTTGCCTTGCCTTCCCTTCCCTCAGGGGTATATTCTGCTACTGCAGCAGTGCCTTAGGTAACTTATCAGTGTTCAGGCTACCTCCCGGCGTTGTGTTGTCACGGAGGTGCCTCTTTGCTGACTCCACCGCTGTTTCTGCCCAACCATTTGATTGGGGAAAGTGTGCCAATGATGTCCTCATGGCGACATCCCAGCTTCAATGAATCTGGTCATCTCGTCGCTGGTCGGTGCCACCATCAGTGAAAATACTCTCTGGGGCGCCGCACCACGCAAAATACAGCCGATGCACTGCCGTTATCTTGCTGGACGAGGCGCCGTTGGGCAAGTGCTCGACCTCCAGCCAACCAGTGCACCTGTCAGCGTTTGCCAGGTACACCTGCCCTTCGAGCTGGAATATATCCGCCACTGGGTGCTGGAATGGATACTCTGATGAGGGTGTCAGGATGAAGGGCTCTTCTGCCTGAGAAGGTGCGTGGGCATTGCGCTTGTCACAGAAGTCGCGGACATGCTGCAGGTCACCCTCCATGCCGAGCCAGTATACCGCCAGGCCATTGCCAGGACTTCATCTTCAACCGGGGCATAACCTGTCTCTGCTGCTGTTAAGTGCTGGCTGCCACACAGCGCGAGGCGCCAGCCACTCTTGCGGCAAAACGGAGCATCCTTGGCTGGGCACGTGCAGTACTGCTGAAGAACCAGAAAACCGATGCCTACTTTACTGAAGTCGGAGATGGCGATGGCTGGTCTGTACTTGTCGTATTAGGTTAAGCCATCTCTTGCCAGCTTACATATGATGTCCTAGGCTTATAAGAATTTATGTTGCACTTGCGCATCCCAATAAACTTTCTTGCCGTGTGGCTTGCGGAGCGATTCCCGGAAAGGCTCCATAATTGATGCTGTGGCGAGGAACGGCGCCTGTTGATTTACAAAGCCATGCAGATATGTCAGCCTGGGCGCCTCGGGCATGGTGAGTTTCTGGATAGCAGCCAGGGGCTCGTCCGTGGGGTTGTAGGAGTCACACCTTATGTGAAAGCTCACGAAGTCAGTCTCCCTCCTGCAAAATTGAATTTTTCTGGTTTGGGTTTGACGCCATTCCTTGTGCACGTCTCCAAGAACTCGTACGTGTGCCAGAACGAATCCTCCACACTGGTGTCGTAGAGTAATGTGTTGTCGATACTCTTCAATTTTCTTGTGATCCCAGCGATTGCGTCGTCATACCTCAGATACCGGTAACGGCCCCGGGGGGTGATAAAAGGTGGCGAGCCTCCTGCTCTCCTCCTCCAGCTCCACAGTGAGCGTCAGCCGTTGTTTTGAAGAATACTGGAGACCATGTCAAATGGCTTGGGGTGTGGTGGGTCTCCCAACAGCGTTCAGCTACTGTTAATCAATTGTGCGCCGCGGTTATCCAGACGTTTTGGCGACCACCACCATCCTAGCGCACCACCAACTGGTACAGGCTCAATCATCCCTCTTGCTACGTCCTCGTCAAGCTGCCGCTTCACTTCCACTTGCCAGTGCCTTGGGACGGGCGCTGGAATGTGGCAGGCATACGACTTCGCGCCTTCAATCAGGTGGAGATGATGAGGCTTGCCAGCCATCACAGGTAAGGGCTTCCGGCTGGCGTTGAGGGCTGATGCAGAAAAGTGATGGAGGAGCCACTCTTCCAACTGCTGGAAAGTTTCGTCTAGTGGGGTGAGAGTCATTGCGTCAGGCCTAGGGGGAATGTCACCCAGCCCTGGCCTGGTGCTTTCCAGGGTGACGATCGCCGCGATGGGGGGCTGGTGAGGGAAGTTGCTGTGCACCAGACCCAACTGCTTGCATACTTTTAGGGACATGTAGAAGCGGCCCACTGATTGTGGAGCAGCCACCATACTGGATACTGCATGTGGCGGAATCCAAAGGCTTCAGATGCATGTTTGCTACGTCACGCAAGCCGCCTCGGCGTTGTAACAGAGAGCGTGCGATGCCAAGGTCGCCCATCACCTTCGGTCCAGCCACACACACTTGTGGACCTGTGTCTGGCACCACCTGCGTGGCTACTGGTTTGCTTGACCCACATGCGTAGCTCACTGTCACTGAGATGCTTGGCTGTGGCGTTACCTTGGCAGTAGCGGCCACCACAACACCTGACGCCTACAAGTCCTCCACTGCTGCCGCCTGCTTACCCCGCCTGCCCATAACTGCTAAGTGACCCACCATGCTGCAATTGAGACACACTAACTTTTCAGCAGGCCAAGCACCCTTTCTCGGCAGGTGTGTGCGGCCACATTTACCACATTTGCGAGGCTTGCTTGGGTGGCGGATGCTGGTCGCCGCGACCTCCGGTAAGCAGCTGCGGTCTCCTACGGCTGGCAGCGGGTCTGTGGCCGCCGCCAAGGCACTCTCACGGGGAGCACTAGCCTTCCCGCCAACCTCCAGGCTGGCATCCTTGTGAGCCACCTCGAATGCTGTACAATACCTGTGCAGTTCATCTACATCATTGAACGATGCAAAGTTACAGAACACTTCCTCTCTCAACACCAGTGAGTAAAGACCTGACATCAACTTACGCAATAACACGTAATTTGTAAGACTACTATCACAACCGGAGCACTGAAACTCGCAGTCCGCCGCACACTGCCGAGCGCACAAAATACTCATATACAGACTCTTCAGGTAGTTGGTTGATGGCAAAGAACTTGCACCATACCGAAGCTTGGTTTGTCGCCTGTAGGACAAGGCGAACAATTTTGTCAAGGGCTTCCTCTGTTGTCAGTCCTTGCCACTCTGTCACAACAAACGTGGCATCCAGGGCACCTTGCAAGGCTGGAGTGCACTAGAGGCGTACGTGCAGCACTGCCTTTTCTCGTTCCCATCTGTTGAGTTCCAGCCAGCACTCCATGGATCTCCTCCAGGATCTGAATGCTGCCGTGGACATGACCGCCTCGCACTTTTCAGGCGCGGTTGATGCAGGTGGTCTGGGTGGGGGACGCTTCCCTGGTGGGAGAGTAACCATGTGCCACTACAGGGCAACGATGGCCTCTGTCTGCGTCGCCAACAGTCGTTGAGCCTGCTCAAGACCTGTTGGTGCTCGCTCAGGTCGGCGAGCTGACCGTCGGGTTGTACTGAAGTTGGGATCCCATGGTTCCAGCCACTCTCACTGCGCCATGTAGGGGGTAGGAGTGAGACTAGCTGATGCGTGTGATTCCTTTTCTGGATGTTTTTTTTTTTTTTTTTTTTGCCATCACCCAAACATGGGTATTAGGCCAGTCTTATTAGTTTTGTGTATTTCTTTGTTTATTTACAAGTGTTTTTTTTATTTATTTGTATTTTTTTATAGTTTTTTCTATTCAATTTTTTTGTTTTGTTTATATAATAACATCATCATCAAACACAACAACAATAACAACAACAAAAACAACAACAACAACAACAACAACAACAGTCACACTTACACACACGTTTCATTCACACAAGGCACCTATTCCTACTGCAAAACTATTGTCCTTTGTCAAGGCAGGAGATGGAGGGGGGCTACACACACACACACACAAGTTGACTACGTAGTGTTACTACGTATTGCTTTTATATATATATATATATATATA
>CM035219.1:5585491-5606649 GCA_020233015.1 Callinectes sapidus
TATATATATATATATATATATATATATATATATATATATATATATATATATATATATAATATGAGGGGATCACCATCCTAGTGCCTTAATGGTGGGTGACGCTTAAATGTACCGTTGACTTCATATATTTACATCAGTTACATATATTTCACACCAATGCGTACTTGCTTTTGTTTTTAAGTTTAGAATTAAGACACGATTTTCCATATTACTGTCACTGCATCCTAATCTTAGGTTTTGGTTAAGTTTTTAATACATAATTCATGCGTTTGATAATATTTGATAGAAATAATATCCAACCACTTGGTGTGTGCGAATTCGCACTAACGTGGGCGAACCAACTCAGCTTTTCGGCAAACTAACCTGTTGGCAAACTGATATGTAGGGAAAGTGACCATGAACCATATATATATATATATATATATATATATATATATATATATATATATATATATATATATATATATATATATATATATATCAACGTGTAACAAAAAAAAAATAGTTCTTTGTTTCTGGGTAATAACCATTAGTTTCGTATTCATTATGCTTTAAAACACTGGAAAAAAGTTGTCAGTGATTCGAAACATCGGGTTTCTTATCAGCAGATCGATTTCATTGGAATAATAATATTACTATTTTTAACCATATATGGACATCTGAGACAGATCGTTTATTTATTTTTTTTTTTTTCTCTCTCTCTCTGCTGCTTTATTTGATATTTTTATTACTCAATATATTGTAATGTTGCTAGGAGTTTCGAGAAATTTCTGGGATTGGTTGGAAAATTATACGAGATTGTAGAATGTTCTCGAGGATGGGAGGAGCGTACATTGACCTCATCAGAGAATTGGCCTTGACAAAGTCCAGCACCGAGTTGCTCATTTCCAGACTGAAAGAGTGGGACTTGTTGGACGACAGCGTTCGAGTAACCTCCCACAGGAAGCGGCATCGCGACTTCTCAGTGTTCTTCACTCTTAGAGATTGGTTGTGCTACTGTCATGACATCAAAGGACTCTTCTACACTGTGGGCATTCCCTGCAACACCTCTGACTGGCGGCTCTTCATTGACAGTTCATCTAAAAGCCTGAAGGCTGTTTTACTGCACAACACAAATCAGTGGCCTTTGATTCCTCTGGCTCATTCAGTGCACATGAAAGAAGAGAACCAGAACATCAAAATCTTGCTGAGTGCACTGAAGTACGACCAATTCAACTGGGAGGTCATTGGTGATTTCAAAATGGTTGCCGTCTTCATGGGGCTTCAGGGAGGCTTCACCAAATTTCCTTGCTATCTATGCCTCTGGGATAGCCGAAATACGTCCCTTCACTACGAGGAAAGGACCTAGCCCCTCAGGACCGGCTATGAGGTTGGGGCCCATAACGAGAAACAGGAGCCGCTGGTGGAGCCAAGGAAAGTGCTCATGCCATCCCTACACATCAAATTGGGCCTCATTAAGCAGTTTGTTAAACAACTGGATCCAGAGGGTGAGGCTTCCGACAGGTTTCCTGAGAAGCTCTCTGGGGTTGAGCTGGCTGTTTGGACAAGCTTTGTTTCTCTAGTCAAATGTTTCCTTGGAAACCACAAGGCAGAGAACTACAGAGAAATCATTGGCAAACTTGTGGATACGTACCGAAGAATGCTCTGCCGGATGTCACTGAAGCTACGCGTACTACACGCCCACCTTGATGTGTTCAAAGAAAACATGGGAGGTTACTCAGAAGAACAAGGTGAAAGATTTCACCAGGATATAAGGTCTTTCCAGGAGCGCTAAAAGGGACAGTACAATGAAAGTATGATAGGGGATTATATCTGTAACCTTTTGCTTGAAAGTGAACTGGAATACAATCGCCAATCTCGTAGACGAACTTCTTCTTAATTAAACTATAACACTAGAATTTTTGCATCAATTATGTATCAAAGCTCCGGATCAATACTCTTTATCAACGCTCTACATCACTGCACTGTATCGCTGTCTGTGTACTAACACATTTATTCCCTACTCGTTTCCTTCTTTTTATGTTCATTTTTATAGTTGGGACATAGAAAACTTAATTTTTCATCACTGATTTATCTAAATAGTCGTGTTAACATCAATTAGAATTATAATCAACAGGATTAATTTGATTTAAAGGCAGATAATCTGAAAACCCCATTAATTAATAAGCAAAAATGGCAGAAAATAAAAAAAATGACCATGGGAACTCAGAACCGATGTCTGAACTTGGTGAGTGCTGATCTTTACTTATTTATGCCCTAAAATCATAAAATAATAGTTTTAACTCAAGGAAAACTTTGTGTTACACGGTGTAGTCATACCTGCAAAAAGGTGGAGAAAGAACTGATGCCGTCAGTGATTACTAGCACCCAACAGGAAGATGGGATGAACACTGGACCCAATACGGCTGTAGCAACATTTCCTTCATTCATTCTTTCGTTGGCTTTATCCTTCCCCTCCTTTGGTCCTCCATGTTGACCGACTTTTTTTGTAAAGAAACCATAGTTTTATCTCAATATTTTGATACATTTTAATGTTTTCAACGTTAGTTTTATAAAAGATAAATTAATTAATTGATTTGTTGCTTATTTTCTTATTTATATATGACTTCTCTCCATTTTGGCTACCATTCATAAAACAAAACAAAATAGTTTATCAAAGTTGTTTTATTTTTTGCTTACAATAAAATAATGATTACAAAGCAACTGTAAATTAGAACAACATATCATTGTTTATGATCTTGTGTAAGCAAAACACATTATAATGTTACAAAGGTACAGTGAGGTGATGGCCGTTTGTTGCATCATCTTATATAAGAGAAGGCAGGAAACATTGTCTTTGTGTTTTCAAGCAGTGTGTCGAAGCGTGCAATTAAGCAAGAAAATTGGGTGAGGCTACCTTAAAACCGGCATATGTGCCAGTTTCAGCAGACCACCCTTACTGCCTCTCTCTTGATAAAGGCTAGAGTCCACAAACGTACCCTGGACGGATACGCCGTGTTTAGTCCGTTAAGGAACTGCTAGCCTGAGAGACTTTCTGTTAGCCCAAAACCCATAATGCCTTATGGGCGATATTGCCTTCTCTTAAGGGAACAGAAACGTGAGTTTAACTGCCACTCTCTCTCTATCTCTCTGTTTATTTGGTAAAAACAACTCACAGGTCACTGTGCGCTGCAACGCACCCAAGAATTCCAGTAACAAGATATGTACATATATAAACATTAAGTGCGTGTATGTCTTCTGTGTGTGTGAAAGATGTGTAAGTAAAAGAGACACAGCTGATATATGTGTTTGTTTGTGAAAAGAAGGTGTGAAGTAGAAATAATCGGTGTTTCTAGGTGGAGAAAATAAAATGTGTAGAGAGAGAAATAGAGAACGTGAGTAGAGAATGGTGGAAGTTGAGGGCACACAAGACTAGATTAAAATGCATAATACAATACTCCCCCCCTAGTTTCGAGGGAGGAGAAACGAAACTTTTCTTGTGTGCACTGTAGGGTCCGTCGAGGTGCACGAGACGGTGGCAGGTGTGGCAGGTGTGGCAGCGGTGGTCGCAGGCGAGGAGACGTCCTGGAGCAAGTAGGCAGGTTTCACCCTGTCTACCGTGACAGACTGGGTGGCGCCATTGGTGTCCAGGGTAAACGTCTTCCGAGTTCGACGGAGAACTTTGAAGGGGCCCTGGTAAGGTTGCTGGAGGGACCGCCTGACGCTGTCGACTCGGAGGAAGACGTGGGAGCAGCTGTCAAGGTCCTGGCTGGTGAAGACTGCGGCATTTTTCGGCGTGCGTGGCTGCACCGGCCGAAGTCTCGCCAAGGACTCCTTGAGGGTAGCTGCGAAGACCTGGACACTGCTGGGCGCGAAGACAGGTTGGCTGGTGAGGAGTTCGCCTGGCAACCAGAGGGTGGACCCATACACCAGTTCAGCAGAGGAGTGCTGGAGGTCCTCCTTCAGGGCAGTCCTCATGCCGAGAAGTGTGAGGGGCAAGGTGTCCACCCACCTCTCACGACAGGGTGAAGCAGCTGTCAGTGAGACCTTGAGCTGACGGTGGAATCGCTCGACCATGCCGTTCGCCTGCGGGTGGTAGCTGGAGGTCTTGAAGCGGTTGATGCCAAGTAGAGTCATGACACGACTCCATACTTGGGACTCGAACTGGCCACCGCGGTCGGACGTGAGGCTGGAAAAACCTGGAAACCCACGTCTCCACGAAGGCACGAGCCACCGTGTCGGTGGTGATGTCCGCCAGTGGGGTAGCTTCGGGCCATCTGGTGAAGCGGTCCACGCAGGTGAGCAGGTACTTGTAACCACAGGAGTATGGCAAGGGGCCCACAATGTCGATGTGGACGTCCTCAAACCTGGTGGAGACTGGCGTGAAGGTGCCTGGAAAGGAGCGGGTGTGGCGTGTGACCTTGCAGGCCTGGCACTTCAGGCAGGTGCGGGTCCACAGCCTTACGTCCTTGTATCGCTCCATATGAAGCGGGACGTTATCAGCTGCTGTGATGCGCGGATGCCAGGGTGAGAGATGTCGTGCAATTGCCAGAACATGGGGTACCGGTGTTGTACTGGCAAGTAGGGCCGGACGTTGGAAGTGGAGACGTCAGCGTACAGCTGCAGGGTTGTTCCTGGCACTAGCCCCTTCTTCATGTCGAGTGCCGCGTTGTTTTTCAGCTGCTGCAGTTCAGCGTCGCCGACCTGGTCTGCAGCAACAGCAGCATAGTCGAGAGGGGAAGAAGACACAGCGCTGATGTTGCAGGAGAGTGCATCAGCTGCGGCGTTGTCACAGCCTTTGATGTAGCGTATGTCTGTGGTGAACTGGGAGACATACTCGATGTGTCGCAGCTGGCGTGGAGTGTAGGTTGACTTGTTCTTTTTGAATATGGTGGTGAGAGGCTTGTGGTCGGTGAAGACGTGGAACTGCTGGCCTTCCACGAAGTACCGGAAACGCTTGATGGCACGGTAGATGGTGAGAAGTTCCCTGTCGAAGAAGCTGTAGTTTGCTTCTGCAGGTGCGAACTTCCTCGAAAAGAAAGCCACCGGTTTCCAGCCATCACCGACGAATTGCTGAAGCACCGCACCGACACTAATGCTGGAGGCATCAGTGGCGATGGAGATGTTGGCATCAGGAGAAGGGAAGCAGAGGGTGGAGACTCTGAAGAGGGCTTCCTTGGCGGAGGCGAAGGCAGCATCAGCGGCTTCAGGTGTCCAGTCGAGGGTGACAGACTGGCCTTTCTTTGAAGGCTTGAGCATGGCGTAGAGAGGTTGGAGAAGGAGGAAACAGCGAGGGATGAAGCGGTTGTAGTATTTGACCATCCCCAGGAATTCCCTCAGCTGGTGCTGCATGGAAGGCTTGGGAACCTGCTGAATGGCCTCATGCTTCGAGGGCAGGGGAAAGATTCCTACCGAAGAAATGGAGTGGCCAAGGAAGTCCAGAGAAGAGACACCCAGCACGGACTTCTCTGCGTTGATCTGGATGCTATAGTCCTCGAGGCGTGTGAAGAGTTGGCGCAGGTGGACGAGGTGAGTTACCTCATCAGGACTGGCGATGAGGAGGTCGTCAATGTAGGCGAAGCAGAAGGGAAGGCCTCGCACTACCTCGTCAATGAAGCGCTGGAATGTCTGGGCTGCATTCTTGAGTCCAAACGGCATCCGTGTATACTCAAACAAGCCAAAAGGTGTGATAATGGCTGTTTTCGGGATGTCGTCAGGATGGACTGGGATCTGGTGGAATGCCTTCACCAGGTCGATGCGGGAGAAGATGGTGGAGCCGGCGAGCTGTGAGGTAAACTCCTGGATGTTAGGCACAGGATACCTGTCCAGCTTGGTGAGGGCGTTGAGAACACGGTAGTCAACACAGGGACGGATCTCACCATTCTTCTTGTCCACGATGTGTAGGGCAGATGAACAGTTGCTGGAGCTTGGCCATAGTACACTAGCACGCATGAGAGACTCGAACTCGGCCTTGGCGAGCTTGTAGCGCTCAGGCGCGAGTCGGCGGGCCTTAGCGGGCGTAGGCCGGCAGGAGGTCTCGATGTGGTGCATGACGTGGTGTTTTACAGGCCTGGCTGTGGAGTACGGCTGCAGAAGAGTCGGGAACTTCTTGAGAAGTGCAGCGAACTGGGTGTCTGCCTTAAGGACAGTGAGGCACGCGCTGGTGCCTGGGGTGGGCAGCACGTGTGTGGAGAGTGAAGTGAGAGGATCCACGAGTTGCCGGTTCTGCACATCCACCAGGAGACCGTAGTGGTGCAGGAAGTCGGCGCCCAGAAGTGCTTGAGACACTGCTGCCACATAGAAGGTCCACTCAAAGGAACGGCGTAGGCTGAGCTCCACCTGCATAGTCTTACGTGAGAAGATCGGGATTTTGGTGCCGTTAGCAGCGTAGAGATGAAGGGCTGGAGGCAGGGAGCGTTGAGAAGCCGTTGCAGGAAGGACACTGACCTCAGCACCAGTGTCGATGAGGAACCTTGTCTTGGAGAGTGGATCGAAGATGTGGAGCAGCGTCGAAGCACGGCGAACATTATGCGCCGCTAATGTTCGCTGGGCAGATTTAAAGGATCCGTGGTGAAGTTGCAGGGCGACTGGCATTTGCAGGCCTCTCTACCAAACGTGCGGTGGTAGTAGCAGGTGCCGGGAGAAGTGGATGAGGCACGGGAGGCGCTGGCGGACCTGCTGGTGGAGCGGGAGCGTCGCCTGAAGCGTAGTGGAGTTCTAGTGCGGGGACAGCTGTCAAGGCGGCGAGTGAGGTTGCTCACCTGGAGCGCCAGTTGTGAGACTAACTGGGCGAGGTGAGAGTCTGCCTCCGGCTGCACAGTAGCAGAAGCAACAGAAGGGTCAGGTGGAAGAGTCGCCATGAAGTCGTCAACCAACTGAGCAATTTCGTCCACTGACAGCTTGTCCTTGACGCTGAAGAGGCTGCGTTGTGTGGCGAGGGGCAGCCGCTGGTAGTACAGGTGGCAGAAGAGGTCCGTATCGAACGCACTGTACTTATCGCCCAACAGCTTCTTCATGCCTCTGAGGAGGTCTGAGAGTTTCTCGTCACCGAGCTCCTCCTTGCTCAGCAGTTCCTGGAGACGGGCAGTGACGGTAGACTGAAGGCGAGACAGGACAGCAGCCTTGAGGTCATCGTATGGTGTGGTGGAAGCGGTAGCGTTGCTGATGACATCAGAAACCTTAAACAGGACGTCAGGAGGAAGGAGGGCCGTGGCGTGAGCGAACTTGGTGAGGTTCGCCGTGATGGAGGCAGCCTTGAAGTTGCACTCGATGATGGCAAACCACATGGCCGGGTCCTGGTTACAGAAAGGAGGTGCCCTAAAGGTCACGTGCGCCGAGAGAGACGAGGGCGCAGTAGGGTCCGTGGCTGCCATGGAGGCAGGTGCTGTGGGCGTCTGCATGCTGGTGGTGTGAGGTGAGGAACCACAGCAGAGTCAGAGACCCGCACACAAGCACAGGCACGTGCAGAGGACACTGTTTCCGGCACTAACGCACTCCTGGGCTTTTCAAGGCACTGCAGGAGGCGGTGGGGTTAGGTTGTTTCCGGCACTAACGCACTCCTGGGCTTTTCAAGGCACTGCAGGAGGCAGTGGGGTTAGGTCTGAGCACAGGGGAACACTGAGTAATCCCGAGCGGCGGGGGATTACTGGGAACACTGTCTGGACACTGGGAACACTGCAAGTAATCCCGGGCGGTCGGGGATTACTGAGGACACTGTCTGGACACTGGGCACACTGCGGGTAATCCCGGGCGGTCGGGGATTACTGAGGACACTGTCTGGACACTGGGCACACTGCGGGTAATCCCGGGCGGTCGGAGATTACTGAGGACACTGTCTGGACACTGGGCACACTGCGGGTAATCCCGGACGGTCGGGGATTACTGGGGATTAATGCTGGGCACAAGGGAACACTGTGAGTAATTCCGGGCGGTAGGGGATTACTAGGGGTAAATCCTGAGCACAAGGGAACACTGTGGGTAATCCCGGGCGGTAGGGGATTACTGGGGATACAATCTTGGGCACAGGGGAACACTGCGAGTAATCCCAAGCAATGTCAGAGTAAATCCTTGGCACTGGGAACACTGTGGGTAATCCTGGCACTGGCGGAGTAAATCCTCAGCACTGGGAGCACTAAGGGTAATCCTGGCACTGGCGGAGTTGGCGTAAGTGTAGCTACCAACTCACTGGGGCGCGGGGTGGCGAAGGAAGAACCACTGCGCCAAGGCTGGCTGAGTCTGGCCACCAGGGAGGATGCCAGAGCGTCAACAGGCGACGGCATCACAGGACAGGAAGGCGTCACCAGGCATCCAGGAGGCGTCCCAGGAACAGCGGGCGTCCCAGGAACAACAGGAAGCGTCACAGGAACAGCAGGCGTCGTCAGCGGGAACAGTGTAGCGGAGAGTGGGTGGAGGTGGAGAAGACCGGGCGGAAATAAGTCAGCAAAAAGTGGGAGAGCGAGGGAGAGGGAGAGGGACGGCGGGAATGACTCAGAGAGAGAGAGAGAGAGAGAGAGAGAGAGGGTGAGAGGGTACGCTGCACGTGGGGCGGGGCGGGGCGCGGGCAGAGCAGCGCGGGCGGTAGTGGCTCAAAGAGAAAGAGGGGCGGGGTTAAACGCCGGGGTCACCAGTTAAAACCGGCATATGTGCCAGTTTCAGCAGGCCGCCCTTACTGTCTGGCTCTTGATAAAGGCTAGAGTCCACAAACGTACCCTGGACGGATACGCCGTGTTTAGTCCGTTAAGGAACTGCTAGCCTGAGAGACTTTCTGTTAGCCCCAAACCCATAATGCCTTATGGGCGCTATTGCCTTCTCTAAAGGGAACAGAAACGTGAGTTTAACTGCCACTTTCTCTCTGTTTATTTGGTGAAAACAACTCACAGGTCACTGTGCGCTGCAACGCACCCAAGAATTCTAGTAACAAAATATGTACATATATATACATTAAGTGCGTGTGTCTTCTGTGTGTGTGTGAAAGTTGTGTATGTAAAAGGGACACAGCTGATAATACAGTATGTGTTTGTTTGTGAAAAGGTGTTAAGTAGAAATAATCGGTGTTTCTAGGTGGAGAAAATGAAATGTGTAAAGAGAGTAATAGAGAACGTGAGTAGAGAATGGTGGAAGTTGAGGGCACACAAGACTAGATTAAAATGCACACTACAACCTCACCGACCCAGGCTGGGGGAATATCACGCAACAGAGTTACTTCGTCTTTCGCCAAGGACACTGCACATCTCTGCGCCTGAGGATTGCGTGTATTGTGCACCAGAGAGACGCTGAATTCCTTCATTGTGACTCACATTGATTCACTGTATTACGGTTTAGGCGGTAGTGAAAGAGTGGGGAGGTAAGGCGTGTTATCCTAATGTTCGCCTATAGTGACGTCAAGTAACGCTTTGGTGATTCCTAGTGATACCTATATATTTCTAGTGACGTTGGTGATGCTTTGGTAACAATCGATGAAGTGTTATGATGTCAGTTAGCGGTCTATGAGATTGTGACGACGACATGTCGGCCCAATACTTTTCTTCGTCAGAAAAGGTAGGGGGAAGTGATCTAACGTAGTCGATGAAAACCAAGGATGTTATAAGTAAGGATAAAGTGATCGAATTGCCGAAATGGAGAACAATTTTCATGCCGGTAGTTGACACTAGCAAGGAGGAGCTCGGTGACGAGAAGCCCTCAGACCTCCTCAGACGCATGAAGAAGCTGTTTGGCGACAAGTACAGTGCGTTCGACACGGATCTCTTCCACCACATGTACTACCAGCGGCTGCCCCTCGCCACACAGCGCAGCCTCTTCAATGATAAGGACAAGCTATCAGTGGAAGAGATTGCTCAGCTGGCTGACGACTTCATGGCAACTCTTCCACCTGACCATTCGGTTGCTTCTGCCATTGTGCAGCCGGAGGCAGACTCTCACCTCGCCCAGTTAGTCTCCCAACTGGCGCTCCAAGTCAGCAACCTCACTCGCCATCTCGACAGCCGTCCCCTCGCCAGGACTCCATTACGCTTCAGGCGACGCTCCCACTCCACCAGCAGGTTCGCCAGCGCCTCTCGTGCCTCTTCCACTTCTTCCGGCACGTGCTACTACCACCGCACGTTTGGTAGAGAGGCCCGCAAATGCCAGTCGCCATGCAACTTCACCACGGATCCTTTAAACTTGCCCAGCGAGCATTAGCGGCGCATAATGTTCGCTGTGCTTCGACGCTGCTCCACATCTTTGATCCACTCTCCAAGACAAGGTTCCTCATCGACACTGGTGCTGAGGTCAGTGTCCTTCCTGCAACGGCGTCTCAACGCTCTCTGCCTCCAGCCCTTCATCTCTACACACGCTGCTAACGGCACCAAGATCCCGGTGTTCTCGCGTAAGACTATGCAGGTGGAGCTCAGCCTACGCCGTTCCTTTGAGTGGACGTTCTATGTGGCAGCAGTTTCTCAAGCACTTCTGGGCGCCGACTTCCTCCACCACTTCGGTGTCCTGGTGGATGTGCAGAAACGGCAACTCGTGGATCCTCTCACTTCACTCTCCACACACGTGCTGCCCACCCCAGGCGCCAGCGCGTGCCTCACTGTCCTCAAGGCAGACACCCAGTTCGCTGTACTTCTCAAGAAGTTCCCGACTCTTCTGCAGCCATACTCCACAGCCAGGCCTGTAAAACACCACGTCATGCACCATGTCGAGACCTCCTGCCGGCCTACGCACGCTAAGGCCTGCCGCCTCGCACCTGAGCGCTACAAGCTCGCCAAGGCCGAGTTTGAGTCTCTCATGCGTGCTGATGTACTACGCCCAAGCTCCAGCAACTGGTCATCTGCCCTACACATCTTAAACAAGAAGAATAGTGAGATCCGCCCCTGTGGTGACTACCGTGCACTCAACAGCTTCACCAAGCTGGACAGGTATCCTGTGCCCAACATCCAGGAATTTACCTCACAGCTCGCCGGCTCCCCCATCTTTTCCCGCATCGACCTGGTGAAGGCATTCCACCAGATCCCAGTCCACCCTTACGACATCCCGAAAACAGCCATTATCATTATTTTTGGCTTGTTTGAGTACACACGGATGCCGTTTGGACTGAAAAATGCAGCCCAGACATTCCAGCGCTTCATAGACGAGGTAGTGCGAGGCCTAGTCCTTCTGCTTCGCCTATATTGACGACCTCCTCATCGCCAGTCCTGACGATGAAACCCACCTCGTCCACCTGCGCCAACTCTTCACACGCCTCGACGACTATGGCATCCAGATGAACGTAGAGAAGTCCTTTCTGGGCGTCTCTTCTCTGGACTTCCTTGGCCACTCCATTTCTTCGGCAGGAATCTCTCCCCTGCCCTCAAAGTGTGAGGCCATTCAGCACTTTCCCAAGCCTTCCATGCAGCGCCAGCTGAGGGAATTCCTGAGGATGGTGAACTACTACAACCGCTTCATCCCTCGCTGCTCCCTTCTTCTCCAACCTCTCTACGCCATGCTCAAGGTCTGTCACCCTCGACTGGACACCTGAAGCTGATGCTGCCTTCACCTCTGCCAAGAAAGCCCTCTCCAGAGTCTCCACCCTCTGCTTCCCTTCTCCTGATGCCAACATCTCCATCTCCACTGATGCCTCCAGCATTGGTGTCAGTGCGGTGCTACAACAATTCTTCGGTGATGGCTGGAAACCGGTGGCTTTCTTCTCAAGGAAATTCACACCTGCAAAAGCAAACTACAGCGTCTTCGACAGAGAACTTCTCGCCATCTACCGTGCCATCAAGCGTTTCCGGTATTTCGTGGAAGGCCAGCAGTTCCACATCGCTGACCACAAGCCTCTCACCGCCATATTCCACAAAAACAAGTCTACCTACACTTCACGCCAGCTGCGACACATCAAGTATGTCTCACAGTTCACTACAGACATACGCTACATTAAAGGCTGTGACAACGCCCCAGCTGACGCACTCTCCCGCAACATCAGTGCTGTGTCTTCTTCCCCTCTCGATTATGCCGCTGTTGCTGCAGACCAGGTCGGCGACACTGAACTGCAGCAGCTGAAAAACAACGCCGCACTCAAGATGAAGAAGGTCCCAGTGCCAGGAACGACCTTGCAGCTGTACGGCGACGTCTCCACTTCCAACGTCCGGCCCTACTTACCTGCACAACACCGGTACCCCATGTTCCGGCAGCTGCACGACATCTCTCACCCTGGCATCCGCGCATCACAGCAGCTTATGACGTCCCGCTTCATATGGAGCGGCATCAACAAAGACGTAAGGCTGTGGACCCGCACCTGCCTGAAGTGCCAGTCCTACAAGGTCATACGCCACACCCGCTCCTCTCCAGGCACCTTCACCCCAGTCTCCACCAGGTTTGAGCACATCCACATTGACATTGTGGGCCCCTTGCCATACTCCCGGGGTTACAAGTACCTGCTCACCTGCGTGGACCGCTTCACCAGATGGCCCGAAACTGGCGGACATCACCACTGACACGGTGGCTCATGCCTTCGTGGAGACATGGGTTTCCAGGTTTGGCGTCCCTCTCAGCCTCACGTCCGACCGCGGTGGCCAGTTCGAGTCCCAGCTATGGAGTCGTGTCATGACTTTACTTGGCATCAACTGCTTCAGAACCTCCAGCTACCACCCGCAGGCGAACGGCATGGTCGAGCGTTTCCACCGCCAGCTCAAGGCCTCACTGACAGCTGCTTCACCCTGTCGTGAGAGTTGGGTGGACACCTTGCCCCTCACACTTCTCGGCATCAGAACTGCCCTGAAGGAGGACCTTCAGCTCTCCTCTGCCGAGGTGGTGTATGGCTCCACCCTCCGGTTGCCAGGCTAACTCTTCACCAGCCAAGCTGTCCTCATGCCCAGCAGTGTCCAGGACTTTGCAGCTACCCTCAAGGAGTCCTTGGCGAGTCTTCGGCCGGTGCGGCCACGCACGCCTAAAAACTCCGCAGTCTTCACCAGCCAGGACCTTGACAGCTGCTCCCACGTCTTCCTCCGAGTCGACAGCGTCAGGCGGCCCCACCAGCAACCCTACCATGGCCCTTTCAAAGTTCTCCGTCGCACTCGGAAGACGTTCACCCAATGGCGCCACCCAGTCTGTCGCGGTAGACAGAGTGAAACCTGCCTACCTGCTCCAGGACGTCTCCTCGCCAGCGAACACCGCTGCCACACCTGCCACCGTCTCGTGTACCTCAACGCACCCTACTGTGCACAAAAGAAAAGTTTCGTTTCTCCTCCCTCGAAACTTGTAGTGTGCATCTTAGCATAGTATGTGTGCCCTCAACATCCACCATTCTCCTACTTACCTTTCAATATTTCAAGGGTAGGCTAACTCTCTTAACACATTTATTTTCTCTACCAAGAAACACCGATTATTTCTACTTCACACCTTCTATTCACAAACAAACACATACATTGGCTGTGCCTCTTTTACATACACATCTTTCACATGCACAGAAAACATGCACGCACTTTATGTATTTATGTATATATATTTTGCAAATGTAAATTGTTGTGTGTGTCGCAGCGCACAACGACCTTGTAGAGTTTTGGGTGAATAAACAGAGAGTGAGTGGCAGATGTAAACTGTCGTATCCGTTCCCTTAAGAGAAGGCAATATCGTCCATAAGTTCTTATGGGTATGGGACCATAACGGATTACTTCTCGGGCTTGCTGTCGCTTAACGGACTAAACACGGCGTATCCGTCCAGGATACGTTTGTGGACACTGGCTCTTACAAGAGAGAGGCAAAGGGCTGTGGTAAGTAAGACTGTCACTTGTGCCAGTTATATATATATATATATATATATATATATATATATATATATATATATATATATATATATATATCTGTCTTACTCGTGAGACGTGGGACTCCATTATTAAGCCATGGTAACAACAAGGTGGTGGTCTTTCCAGTCAGCTTGCGTTGGAGCCACTGCATTCGTCTACAAGTGAAATATGTGTCAGTGCCAATAAAATTCAACTCAAATAAAACCAGTCCCTATGTCACAACATTTAGAACATTCTGGATAAGGTTAGGCTAGATTTGTAAATGTTTTAACGATATTTACCTAACGTTTCCACAGTGAGGCAGAGATACTCCGATATATGAATGGCTTTTTATTTAAATGTGTCGTATTTATTGACTTATTTTATCATTATCTATCACTAGATACCTTCTAGAGTCTCTAGGGAACAGATGAAGGCGCATCGGTGGACAAGTTGCTCACTTTTTTTGCCACAGAAGCACCAAGAACTGTTCCTTGTTGTACGTGGGGACATTTTGAATTTGATGGTGCAGTGTTGCCGCTAAAGAAAATTTCGTTAAAACATTTGCAAACCTAAACTGACCTTATCCAGATTGCGTTAAAGGTTGTGACATAGAGACTGGCTTCATTGTTGAGTTGTTTTATTGGCATTGACACACATTTCACTTGTAGGCAAATGCAGTGGCTCCAATGCAAGCTGACTGGAAAGACCACCTTGTTGTTACCATGGCTTAATAGTGTAGTCCCATGCCTCACAGGTAAGACAGGTATATATATATATATATATATATATATATATATATATATATATATATATATATATATATATATATATATATATATATTGTGTGTGTGTGTGTGTGTGTGTGTGTGTGATAGCTCCATTTCATTTAGTCCATCTTAATAGGAAGTCTTTTATTTCCGACATCATTTTTGTGGCAATCTTTTGGATTCTTTCCTGACGTCTTTTAGCATGTGTGGCGACCACACTACTGCTGCATATTCAAGTTTATTATATTTGTTGGTGTCTCATATGCTGGAGCAAGTAACTCATTTATGTGCCATTCTGGGGTCATTGGGTCTTGTATTATAACTCCCAGGTCTTTTTCTTTTTTCATTATTTATATAATAACTACCAAAAGAACTTAGAATTGTATGTACTACAATGATTCATAACTAGGTATCTGTGTTCATCATGTGAATGTGATTGTTAAAAATCATTGTTTCATTTCATGCTATATTACATTTAAAAATATTGGAGTCACTGCTAGAGCTTCCCACTATGATCTGCTGCTGCATGTACCTGCTGTGGACTCTGGGATGGAGACATCAATAGAGAACTCTTTGCTACACACTAATTTTGGAGGAGGTATGAGATACCTTTATCAAGAAGGGGGAGGTGAGAGATAGTCAGGGTAGCTAAGACAAAGCATACTACTTCAAATTCAGACTTATTAACACCAGTATCTTTATCTCCTGGAGCTAGTGAAATGAGATAATAGCTTGCTCTCCCTCTATGGTGATCAGTTGCACATAGGTACTAAGGTCATATCACCCAAACAAGGGGTACCCTGAGAAAAGACGTCAATATAATGTAGTGTGCGAGTAGAAAAATTATGCTATTCCTTTCTTGTGTGCTTTTTCTTACAAGGAGCTTTTTCTTCACTGCAGAAAGAAATATAGAGAATGCTATTATTTGTTCAGATCATTGATGTTTCCAGTTGAATGTAACTATTTGATTATTCAAGTCTAATATCTGTTTCAGGTGAAAGGAAACCCTTACCGCTCACTTTGGGTTTTAAATCAGTTTTCCTTCTAGCCTTTGTCTGAATAGACATCCCTACAAGGCAGAACCTCTCTCTAACTAACACCCTCCTCTACAGCTGGTCTAGCTTATGTCATGCCTTAATTTACAGATGAGGAAAATCACAACTTTGTAATCTTAGTCGAGACTAACTCCCCCCTCACATACAAGAGAGAGGTGTATGAGAGTCCCTCCGAGTCCCACTATGATGGAGGATACCCATAAAGAAGGAAATTCTGGTAGTGGTAAGTTAATTAGCCAATATTGTTTGATTTAATTGTTGCTTCAGTACACTTTAGTCCAAGTTTATCTATAAGAATTAATATGTAGAAAAAGTGATCAAATTTTTAGTTCCATCCTTGCCAAACACTGGACTGGACTTTGGAATACTGGACTTTGGCAGCAAAATGTATTGATCTGCAAACTTCAAGAAGTAGCAAAAAGTAAGACATGATGCATACATGCTCCAGGGATTGGAATATATATATATATATATATATATATATATATATATATATATATATATATATATATATATATATATATATATATATATATATATATATATATAGTTGAAAATTCTTTTTATTTGATTTAGTTTTATTTATTGATTTAGAACCCAGCTTCCCTCCTCTATATAACTACTGTGGAAACACTGGGCACAGTGCAGAAGGAGGGGAGTATATAAGCTCCCCCAATGTCCTGAAGTTTTGCCTTGTCTGAGCTGCTAACATTTTAAATGCTTTTGGTATATAGATTAATAAATATATACTTGAATAATTTCTTGTGTTTTATTTTTTTTTTAAGTTAATCATTGTATTGTTATACAATAACTTGCCATTTGAAATATTATAAGAAATTTGTGGAGCATAGGTTGATGTTTTGAATTTTTGAGACCCATGAACATTGTTATGTACAGGATTAATATCAAAAGGATATTATATGTTTATGCCTTATGTTTGATGTTATGCTTATTGTATCCTTTAGCACTGCTTGAATGCTATCTTAACATGTGTGCTTAATTGTTCATATTCTATCCTACCCGCCAAATTAAGTTCTGCCTAGCGTTGCCAAGTGAATTTTACTTTGGAAAAAAAAAACAATAACATTATGCAAAATTATTTAATGGATTTCCCACTGATTGACTTATTTATGCTGCTGTTTGTTTGCTTGATAATGACATTTCCAGTGGATTGCATTTGATAATTCAAGTCTTAAGCGCATGTTCTGGTTCACTTTTCCTTTCACTTTCTCAGTCATCAATCTTCCAATCATCAATTTTCCTCCCTCCTTTCCCTCCACTCTGTTTGTGTGTGTGTGTGTGTGTGTGTGTGTGTGTGTGTGTGTGTGTGTGTGTGTGTGTGTGTGTGTGTGTTGCCCCCTTGCAAGTAATTCTCTCTTTTTCTCTCTTTTCTTATCTAATTAATGGAATGATGGGTAATTAATTTTGAAGACTATGAGTATAATGAGTTCTAGAAAGGAAGACAATTGACAATTTTCCACTTCACAAGATCTATTTTATTTCTAATAACTAAGGCTAGGTTTCACCTTATCTTATAGAAAATTTGGTTAACTTTTAAGAGACAACAGAACGCCATACACATAAAAGAATACTTGGTAGCGAGCCGGTTAAGGGACTGGTGTTCATATTCTCATCAAGAGAAAATAATATCTATAAAAAAGTATATATATATATATATATATATATATATATATATATATATATATATATATATATATATATATATATATATATATATATATATATATATATAAGGGGCATAAGTTTAACGAGAGAAAATAAAAAATAAAACGGCGAGAAACGGTTCGAAAGAAAAGAATTTACAGTCTCATTCAACGGAAGAGAATTTAGCATTCACAGATTCTCAGACACAAAATTGTTTCACGGGAATTTTTCTACTCCTTTTCTTTCACTGCGAAACCCGTGATTTCGTCACGCCACTAGTACTCATATGTGTTCACTTCGCATTTCACTAGTTTAAGGGAAAAGCACCTAATGGTCACTCTCCCGTCTTATTCACTCTCCCGTCTTTTATCTTATAAGAAAAACACAAAGAAAATCCACTCTTCACATCCTGAACGAAAGAAATATAAAAACAACTAATAATAGCACACATATGTGTCAGACAACCAGACTGTTTGTCGTCGAAAGGGAAGCGTCTCTGTTAGTATTAAAGGCAAATATTAATATATGAATAATATATTTAAAATATTTACGTTAATTATTGGGAGGAGTAACGTGATACTGACCTGTTTGTGGGCGAAGGGGAAACGTCTCTGAAGGGGAGGAGGAGGGGTAGACAACACGGCGCTGCCGATTCTCCCAATGTTACCAGCAACGCATTAGAGGCGATTTGATTGACTTTAATAAAAACTTTATATGAATGTGATGTGTTTTCCTAGATAGTACAAATCTTCCTCTGCCAGTTGAGGTGAAAAATTCGAACCACAAATTTATACACGCGCAGAAAAACGAATTTAACATTTTAATTAATGAATGGGTCTTCTCTTACCTGTTTCAGCACTTTGGGCTGCGGAGGTCCGTCTCTCTGTATGTCTGGACTTAATACTACGCACTTAATACTATGCACTTAATATTAGATACTTAATACAAGATTTCCCAGCATTACATATGTGTGTGTGTGTGTGTGTGTGTGTGTGTGTATATATATATATATATATATATATATATATATATATATATATATATATATATATATATATATATATATATATATATATATATATATCGTTGCGGCGGCACCTAGTATGAAGATAGTGGTGGTAACGCTTTCAGAGATTGGTAACGCTAACATTGGTGTAGAGTTGGTAAAGATTGCCGTAGTTTGCAACCAGGTGGATATCTTGTCCCTGATTGGCCAGTAGAAAGAACGTGACCATGACGGGAAAGAGACAAGGTAGTAAGGGGACAGGGTGAACCACGTCGAGTAGCAGTCCGGCTGCTCCGGCAGAGGACCAGTGAGAAGATCGCTGCGGATAGGTGAGGGAGTCACCCTGGTTCCCGGTGAGGAAGATACCGCCCGCTCTCACTCCTGCTTTGAGAGACGTAGCCAGCCCCGTATGAAGAGGACGTTTTCTGCTCTCCTCCCGCGCGATCCTGCCCTGTTGGAGTTGTTCTGTTACGTACTGCGTGCCACCCTGTATTTACTCTTATGCGACATTAAGTAAGGAAGTCGTGCCGTGCCTTTGCCTGCATTCCTGTCTCTCTGAGTAAGTCTGGAGTCTGTGGGTCTGTTATCTCACTTCCCCACCCTAGCCACGAATCTTCGCCGAAAATTGTCCCTGTGTCTACTGCCGACCCGTCCTGTGTTGTCCTGTGGGTTGCCGCTGTGGTAAGAGTGTACCTGTTGTCGGCCGTGGAAGCTGTGTTTGTGGACGGGGGCCAGTGTAACAAGTGGTGTCACCAGTTTTGGAACTATTTTGGCTTGCAAGGTTGATGGGTACAAAGGCACCATGGCGAACTCAGATATGAGAGGCAGTGAGTAGTCAGAAGACAGTGAGGGTTTGAAAAGGCTGGAAGCCTTGCTCGTAAAAAGGGCGCAGGAAATGAAACATAACATTAGTGTAATGTCGGTGTCAGTGGACAAGTTGGCACAGGTATTCAATGAAATGAAACAGGAAACCAGCACAGTGGTGGTGCAGCAGGACCTGATGAGAGAGGAGATGCAAGCAGCGAGACGACGTTGTGAGGAAAGTACTGAAGTCATCCAGACCAGAGTGGAAGAAGTGAGGGAAGAAGTTGTGGCAGCCCAAGAATCCCCTGTATCAGACCAGCAGTTATGTGGTGTGACTGGCCATTGTAAGCTGAGAGTCTCTGTTACCAACATGGAGGAACCTTGTCTGTTGGGGCTGGACTCCCTGTTTGGGAATGCACCGTGTGATGACCTCGGAAGGATGCAGAGACAGGTACGTGGAGAATTCGTACCACTAGTCCTTGAGGGTGCTGCTAAACAGGTGGAGAGCCTCGTGACGAGTCTGGATGTCGAGGAGAGACTGGAGCTGAACTGTGGAGTCGTGAGGGAACGTGAGGCGGCAGACGCCACTGAGGAAGGTGGTGGAAGCCAAGCACCGGTGAGGTGAATGGAGGCGCGGGGAAGGCCGGCCCTGAGGGAAGCGCACGAAGCGAGGCTGGCCAGCAGCGGGACGGCGGCCAGCATGTCCACCCGTGGGTTGGGGCGGTTGGAAGAAGGCGAGCACCCGTGCAGGGAGAAATTCTCACCAGAAAGTCCTATGCCCAAGGCTTTGGTGGAGCAGTGGGAGACGCTGCGCGGACAGGACGGTGAGTGGCAGAGGCACGTGGAGGATGCAGCACGGGAGCACACGTGGCTGCTGGTATACCCTTTATCCCTACAGGTTGAGAGGCTGGAGGAGGGGCATGTTGGTGTCTCTGTTGAGCACCTGGGCCGCAGGAAGACTCTGTGCCAACGCCTGTACTGAGTTGGCATGGGACAAGAAATGGAGTGGTGCTGCAAATTGTACCACGTTGGCGTCGTCGAGAAGGAATCGGAGCGACGTACCAGAGCAGCGCTCAGGTGGTACCAGTTTGGCGCTCCCCGAGAGAAGATGGCGGTGAATGTCGCCGGGGCACTGCCTTGTAAGCCCAGCGGTATCCACTACCTCCCTGCGGCTACTGAACGACTACCTGGGGAGGTACTACCACAGACGTCGCCTGAGATTGTGGCGGCGTTGCACCAGCGAGGTGGAGAAGCGTCAGCAGGAGGAGGAGCAGCCAGTGAGGTGGAGGACGAGGCTGCGATGGGTGGATAGCAGAGCGAGTGAGGGGACAGCAGACAAGCGTGAGTGAGCCGCATGTGTCTCACCCTCTTAGACCGAGGAAAAGACCTGTGGTGGAGGGACTACAGGTGAGGAGCCAGTATGAATATTCGAGGACGACTATTTTGTAGGGGGAGGGTAGTGTTGCGGCGGCGCCTAGTGTGAACATAGCGGTAGTAATGCTGTCAGAGATTGGTAACGCTAATACTGGTGTAGAGGTGTAAAGATGGCCGTAGTTTGTGGTGGATATCTCGTCCCTGATTGGCCAGTAGAAGGAACATGACCAGGAAGGGAAAGATACGAGACGCCGAGCGGCTGTGAGGGGACAGGGTGAATCAAGCTGAGTAGTAGTCCCGCAGAGGACCAGTGAGAAGATCGCCGCGGGTGGGTGAGGGAGTAAATCACCTTGGATCACAGTGAGGAGGATACCGCCCGGTCTCACTCCTGCTCTGAGAGACGTAGCCAGCCCCGTATAAAAAGGACGTTTTCCGCTCTCCCTCTCGCTGAGGACGCGATCCTGCTCTGTTGATGTTGTCCTGTTAAGTGCTGTGTGCCACCCTGTATTTACTCTGTTGTGTGCCAGTAAAGTAAGGAAGTTGTGCCGTGCCTTTGCATGCATTCCTGCCTCTCTGATTAAATCTGGAGTTTGTGGGTCTGTTACCTCGCTCCCCCTCGCTAGCCACGAATCTTCACCGAGAAGTGTCCCTGTGTCTGCTGCCGACCCGCCCTGTGCTGTCCTGTGGGTTGCCGCTGTGGTAAGAGTGTACCTGTTGTCGGCCGTGGAAGCTGTGTTATATATATATATATATATATATATATATA
>CM035219.1:5614803-5637947 GCA_020233015.1 Callinectes sapidus
CACTACACACATTTGTTGGAGAAAGGAAGAGACATTAATGGGTAACTTATTGGCTCTGGTGATTGGATAGTCGAGGTGAATAGGACCCATATAGCATCATGAACACATAACAAGTTCACATGGCAAAGGCTGATCATCGTACATAAAGATGGCATACTGTTTCTTTGAAAATATGAGGACATTGTTAGTCATGACACTAACATGCAAGTTTGGAGTCCGGACTACATCAGTCCAGTCATCAAAATAGGGACACGTGATGTAAGAGGATGGAAAAGGAGGACTGCTTTGGCAACGACAATGCAGAAACACCCTATTTCCAAAATTCATTAATGATACCTACAAGGCACTGAGGAACACACCGTTCGGAGAATCCTGCGTGAAGGATTGCGATGTAGCACTCTCCTTGAAGCCCCATGGGTTCTTGAAGAACCGTGACCTGATGTGGCCTATATAGGTTTCCTTAAGTTGTGGGGCAATCTTAGCGGAAGGTCGACTGGAATGGTACGCTGATGCCCAATCATTAGCAAACTGCATTGCCCTATCAAGAGACTAGGGTTTATACTCCTTAAGAACGGTTCAGAGGTTAGTAATAAAGGAAATGCACTGCAAATTATGTTGTGATTTTTTCCCATCTCTGATCTTGCCACTACTATACAGAAATCTAGGCCATATCCATCTGATGTCTTCTCTAATTAGCCAGTAAGCTACTTTTCAGTGAATCAGTATGAGAGTGATGGAGGACGTACAATTCTGTAGAATTTTTTGGTCAATAGGCAACTTAATCTGACAGCATACATATCGATATCGAGCTACAACACTGTTACCACTCTTACAACGTGAGAAAAATAAGTAGTAATATTTATTCTGCTACACTGGGAATTACACCTTTGTCTGCGGTAGCAGCAGTGGCTGTCACGAGCCTTGCTACTGGTGAGCAGCGCTGCCAACGGTTCCCTACATTGATTTGTTCTTTCCGAGGGCGCGGGTGGGGAGGAGAGCGGGGTCGAGGATAGGAAGGACATCCAGTCAGGGTAATGGTTCCAAGATGCCAAGACCAAGTCCTTCTATCAGCAGAAGGCATCCTCTTTGCTATAATGAAATAGGAAAAACTGGACATAATATATATATATATATATATATATATATATATATATATATATATATATATATATATATATATATATATATATATATATATATTACTTCATAAAAATTTCTAACAAACTTTTCTCAAAATTTCTGGTATCTGGCAAAAAACTAAAATTTACTTATTCATCTTTCCCTCCTGTATTTCATGATTGCACCACTGCCGTTACAAAGGTCTCTAAGGCCAAATTCTTCTCTCGAACCTTTACTAATAACTCTACCTTGGAATGATTCTGGGCTTGTCCCTCACTCGCTGTCAATTTTATCCATTCGATTAATTTTCTTTGCTATGTTGTTTTCCAGGCCCTAGCTGACCTGATGGTGGTGATGTATGTCTATGCTCGGCCAAACTCTTCCAACTCTATCTATCAGCTTCCACCTTTTTTATGCCTCCATTCAGCGTGCTCCTGCACGAGACCATTCAATTTCCTAAAAATACCTCCTTATAGCTTTAATCTCTAGCTTGTCTAAAGATCTTGATTCTATCCCTAATAGGAAGATACTTATACATCGGTTACTTCACAACCTGGCCCACGGCTTTATGGACTCGCTCAACAAGAAAATTTGGCGTTGTCGATACCAGTGCAGACGGACGAAGATTCGGATCATCAAGTCACTGGTGATCTCTGTCTTACTCTATGGTTATGAGACATGGACACTGAACAACGACCTGAAGAGGAGAATTGATGTCTTTGGTACTTGATGCCTTCGCAGGATCATGGGATACCACTGGTATGACTGTGTCAAATCAGCGATTGTTCCATGAGACTGATTCGAGGCCAATTACCAGCAAAGTCCGTTAACGCCAACTGCGGCTATGTAGGCATGTGATACGCTACCTGAAAGCCGATCTTGGGAGAGACAGTTTCGTCCTGGCCATTGAGAGACACAACAAACACCGATGACGATCGCCAACGGAACAAATCTCAGCCTCGGCGTACCCCAAAAACCATTAAAACATTAAAATTCCATGATATGCGAACTAAAGTAGTTCATCATGCCATACAACCATCAAAATGAAGTAAATAACCTCACCTTTACGATAAAACTACGGTTTGTGGCCACCAGAGCTCTGAGCTAAAACATTAGACGAACTAAACCTAACCTGGCAGGGTCAAATCTAGCACTGGGGTGCTCTAATTGAACTTTGCGGGCTCTAAATGAACCTTTAGTGCTCTAACTGAACTTTACGGGCTCTACGTATGAGCCAAATGTCGTTACCTTATTGGAAATGAGTGTCCCCAAGACTGCCATCATTATCCCTCTTTGGCCTCTAGGAGTCTGTGAGGATGCTGTTCGGCCTACGCAACGCTGCCTCGTCGTTCCATCGCTTCATTGATGAAGTTCTGCGAGGCCTTCCCTACTGCTTCACATACTTCGATGACCTCCTCGTCGCTAGCAACGACGTGGCAACCCACATGTAGCATCTACATTAAGTTTTCACCAGGCTACAAGACTACGGTGTGCAGATCAACCTCGACAAGTCAGTCCTCAGTGTTACGTTCTTGAACACACTGTCATACCAACAAGCGTCACTCTACATCAATCCAAGTCCATCATGCAATTCCCGAAGCCACCTTCCCAAAGGAAACTCCAGGAATTCCTAGGGATGATAAACTTCTACATCCGCTTTATCCCACGCTGCTCCCTCCTGCTAAAACCACTGTACGGCATGTTCAAAACATCTAAGGAGGCCAGCCTGTCGCCATCTCATGGACTGAAGAGGCTGACGCCGCATTCCTCGCTGCTAAGTAAGCTCTTATGGAGGAGGCAGTAGACACCTGCCAAAACGATAATTACTCTCAGGGAGGTTTAAAGCACTGGATCAGGGGGTGCTGTGAGCTTATCATCAAAACCAGTTGTGACCTCACTGAGCATTTCCCTTTGTGTCTCATAACACAAGGGGGTAGTTACAGCCTGCCATCTAAAGACAACCTCTTCCTCCTCACAGAACTACATGCACCTAGTTAAACACACATTCTTCACTCAAAATTTTAACCAAACATGGTGACTCCTACACCAGCCTCGGAGTCCCCATCTGGTTAGGGGACCATAAAAGTCCCCAGGTCGGACTACTCTTCTGATATCGACCCTAAGTGTCTTGACACCCCCCTCACATTTTTTTTTCTATCAAATACTGCAACATTCGCGGTCTTCGATCTAATTTTCAATCTGTAGAACACCAACTCTCCTCCACTAAACCTTATCTTCTTTTCCTTACTGAAACACAGGTGTCTGAGGAAACTGACAGTAACCCCTTTTCTGTTCCCTCCTACTATCTCCATCCTCATTTTCGTTCCAAAGATGGATGTTGCGTCTATGTCCGCAACAACTTAACTTGCTTTTTTTTCCACCATCTGGCTTCGTCTTCAGAGTCACTCTCTAACTAAATTTTTCTGTACTGTATATCTCTCACCCAACTCCTCTGACCATAGAAAATTCTTTGACTACCTAACTTCTAAAGTGGAGCACATTCCGAATCTCTTTCCTTGTGTTGATATCTCCATTCTTGGAGACTTCAATGTTCACCATCAGCTTTGGTTTCCCTCTCCCTTCACTGACCATCCTGGTAAACTTGCCTATAACTTTGCTATCCTACATGACCTAGAGCAACTGGTGCAACACCCTATTCGTATTCCTGACCGTCTTGGAGATACGCGTAATTTTCTTGACATTTTCTTAACCTCTAATCCTTCTGGTTATGCTGTCATCCTTTCTTCTCCGTTGGGTTCCTCCGATCACAATCTCATATCTGTATATATATCTATCTCTCGAATCCCTCCTCAGGATCCTTCAAAGCGAGGGCGCCTTTGACGTATTGCCTCTGCCAGTTGGGGAGACCTGAGGAGGTATTATGCTGATTTTCCTTAGAATGATTACTGCTTCCGTGACAGACCCGTCTCTGTGTGCTGAACACATGACAGAGGTGATAGTGTCTGGCATGGAAGTGTACATTCCTCATTCTTTTTCTCAACCAAAACCTTCCAAACCCTGGTTTAACACAACTTGCTCTCGTGCTATCCAAGATAGAGAGGTGGCCCACAAAAGGTACTTGAGCCTTCAATCACTTGAGTCTCATGCGCTTTATATTTCAGCCCAAAATCATGCTAAATCTGTTCTTCAACTTGCTAAAAACTCCTTCATTCATAGAAACTGTCAAAATCTTTCCAGATATAACTCACCTCGAGATTTCTAGCATCTAGCTAAAAACATCTCCAAAAACTTTACTTTTTCATCTTTCCCTCCTTTAGTTCAACCTGATGGCACCAATGTCAACTCATCTATCTCTAAAGCTGAACTCTTTGCTTAAACCTTTGCTAAAAACTCTACCTTGGACGATTCCAGGCTTGTTCCTCCTTCTCCTCTCCCCTCTGACTACTTTATGGTATCTATTAAAACCCTTCGTAATGATGTTTTCCATGTCACCGCTGGCCTAAACCCTCGGAAGGCTTATGGACTTGATGGGGTCCCTCCTATTGTTCTCCGAAACTGTGCCTCCGTACTTGCACCTTGCCAAGTCACTCTTTCAACTCTGTCTATTTACATCTACCATTCCTTCTTGCTGGAAGTTTGCCTACATTCAACTTGTTCCTAAAAAAGGTGACCGTTCTAATCCTTCAAACTACCGCCCTATTGCTTTAATCTCCTGCTTATCTAGAGTTTTGAATCTATTCTCAACAAGATTCTTAAACATCTATCACTTCACAATATTCTATCTGATCGCCCTTTTGCCTTACTCTTTTGCCCTCTACTGGTGATCTTCTGGCTTTCCTTCCTGAGTCTTGATCATCCTCTTTTAGAGAGTTTGGTGAAACTTTTGCTGGAGCTCTAGACATATCAAAAGCTTTTGATAGAGTCTGGCACAAAGCTTCAATTTCCAAACTCCCCTCCTACGGCTTCTATCCTTCTCTCTGCAACTTCACCTCGAGTTTCGTTCTGATCGTTCTATTGCTGCTGTGGTAGATGGTCACTGTTCTTCCTCTAAATCTATCAACAGTGGTGTTCCTCAAGGGTCTGTCTGATCACCCACTCTCTTCCTATTATTCATCAATGATCTTCTAAACCAAACTTCTTGCCCTATCCACTCCTATGCTGATGATACCAACTTGCACTTTTCCACGTCTTTCCATAGACGACCAACCCTCCAGGAGGTACACGGCTCATGCAGGGAAGCCTCAGAACGCCTAACTTCTGATCTCTCTAAAATTTCTGATTGGGGCAAAGCAAACTTAGTGTTTTTCATTGCCTCAAAAACTCAATCATATCAACTTGACACAACCTTCCAAGTAACTATCCCCTCTTCTTCAGTGACACTCAACTGCCTCCTTCTCCTTCACTGCACATTCTCGGTCTATTCTTTACTTATAATCTAAACTGGAAACTTCACATCTCCTCTCTAGCTAAAACAGCTTCTATGAAGTTAGGTGTTCTGAGCCGTCTCCGCCAGTTTTATTCACCTCCCCAACTGCTAACTCTATACAGGAGCCTGATTCCGTCCATGTATCTATCTATCTATCTATCTATCTATGGAGTATGCTTCACATGTTTGGGGAGGCTCCACTCATACAGCTCTATTGAACAGGGTGGAATCAAAAGCTTTTCGCCTCCTTCGCACTCCTCTCCTCTGACTGACTTCTGTCTTCAGCCTCACTCATCTCCGCAATATTGCCTTTCTTGCTCTCTTTTACCGCTATTTTCATGCTAACTGCTCTTCTGATCTCGCTAACGGCATGCCTCCCCTGCTCCCGCGGCCTCGTTGCACATGACTTGCTTCTTCCTCTCACCTCTATTCTATCCAACACTCTAATGCAAGAGTTAACCAGTATTCTCAGTCTTTCAGCAACTACAATCGAGAACTTCTCGCCATCTACAAGGCCATCAAGCGCTTCCGTTACTTCATCAAGGGCCGTTGCTTCCAGATCTTTATCGACCACAAACCTCTGGTAACCATGTTTCTCAACAACTATTCTGTCCAACTTTCTAATGCAAGAGTTAACCAGTATTCTCAGTCTTTCATCCCTTTCTCTGGTAAACTCAGGAACTCTCTTCCTGCTTCTACATTTCCACCTGCGTATGACTTGAACTGTTTCAAGAGAGAGGTATCAAGATTTTTATCCCAATCTTTTGGCTCATGAATCTGAACTTTTCAGGGACCGGCGCTACACTTGGCTTTTTTGTTTTATTTTTGTTGCCCTCGGCTACCTCCCTTCTACATAAAAAAAACACTCTCCTTACCAGTTCTTGATTCCGAGACATCCATTGCAAGAGACGCAACAAACACTGGTGTCAGTGCATTCTTACAGCAACGCATGGATGGATTCTGGAAGCCACTTGCCTTCTTCTCGAAGAAACATAACCCAGCGGAAGAAAAATACAGTGTCTACGATCGAGAACTTCTCGCCATCTACAAGGCCATCAAATCGCTTCCGTTACTTCATCAAGGGCCGCTGCTTCCAGATCTTTACCGACCACAAAACTTTGGTAACCATGTTTGTCAACAACTACTCTGTCCAACTCTCTAATGCAAGAGTATGCAACCAGTATTCCCCGTCTTTCATCCCTTTCTCTGGTAAACTCTAGAACTCTCTCCCTGCTTCTGTATTTCCACCTGCCTATGACTTGAACTTTTTCAAGAAAGAGGTATCAAGACACTTATCCCAATCTTTCGGATCATGAATCTGAACTTTCCAGGGACCGGCACTACAGTTAGCTTTCTTGTTTTATTTTTGTTGCCCTTGGCAGCCTCCCTTCTACATAAAAAAAGAAACACACAACACTCTCCTTCCCAGTTCCTGATTCCGAGACAAACATTGTAAGAGACGCATCGAAGACTGGTGCCAGTGCATTCTTACAGCAACGCATGGATGGATGTTGGAAGACACTTGCCTTCTTCTCGAAGAAACATAACCCAGCGGAAGAGAAATACAGCGCCTACGATCGAGAACTTCGCGCCATCAACAAGGCCATCAGGCGCTTCCGTTACTTCATCAAGGGCCACCGCTTCCAGATCTTTACTGACCACAAACCTCTGGTAACCATGTTTGTCAACAACAAGCAGTCCTACACCCGACGGCAGCTACGCCACATGGATTACATCAGGCAATTCACGACTGACATCCGTCACGTAAAGGGCACTGACAACACTTCAGCTGAAGCTCTCAACACATCTGCCGTCCCCTCCCCTACCATCGACTACGCCGCCATCGCTGGAGACCAAGTTTCTGACGCAGAACTGCAGCCCCTCAAGGACAACCCTTCGTTGGTAATGAAGAAGGTGACACTACCAAACAGTGGGATCTCCCTCTACGCTGATGTCTCAACGGACTCTGTGCGTCCCTATGTCCCACAGCAACACAGGCAGTAAGTGTTTCTTCAGCTCTATGGCCTCTTCCACCCTGGGATTCACGTTTCACAGCATCTGATCGCCTCACGCTTCATCTGGGAGGGAATCAATAAGGACGTCAGACTCTATACGCGTACCTGCATCAAGTTTCAATCCTCCAAAGTGACCTATCACACTCGCTTTCCTGCAGCCACCTTCACGCCTGTCTCCGAGAGGTTTCACCACATCCACCTTGACCTGGTCGGGCCTCTACCTCTCTCCAATGGTTGCCGCTACATCCTCACCTGTGTTGACCGCTTCACGCGTTGGCCAGAAGCCGCCCCCATCGCTGACATCACTGCCGACTCCGTCGCCCGTGCATTCACTGCGACGTGGATCACGTCAGACCGCGGCAGTCAGTTCGAGTCAACCGTTTGGAGCAAGCTGATGTCTCTCCTTGGCTGCCGCCGCTACAGAACTTCAAGCTACCACCCACAGGCCAACGGCACCGTTGAAAGGTTCCACAGACAGCTCAAGGCTTCCCTCACTGCTGCTGCCCAGAGAGAACATTGGTCGCTCGCCCTTCCCATGGTACTACTTGGCATCAGAACTTCCCTCAAGACGGACCTTCACTGCTCCTCCCCCGACCTGGTCTATGGCACAACACTACGCCTGCCTGGTGAACTGCTAGTTCCTGCCTCCAATGCTGCGCCCTGCAGTGCACAGGGCCTCGCTGCTCTCCTGAGAACACGATGTCCGATCTGCAGCCAGTCCAGCCTCGCTCTTCCCACGGCAAGACGTTTGTTCACCAGGATCTGGACAAGTGCACTCACGTCTTCGTCTGTGTGAATGCTGTCAAGGACCCTCTCCAGCTGCCTTACCAAGGACCATTTGAGGTGATTAGGAGGACATGGAAGACTTTTACCGTAGACCGCAATGGCATTCCAGTCTCCGTGGCAGTGGACCTGTCAAACCCGCACACCTACTAGGGGAGACCGGGGCTAGTTGGCACGCTTTTTAGACTTTCCTTGATAAAAGAAAAATAACAAACAATTTTGGCAATCTTTTACTTTCATTGAAAAATATGAACATTTCTCTTACTTGCCATGTAATAAGATATTTATTTTCCTTCAAAACAAAAGCACAGCATCCTTTAGAAAAAAATATTTCACGTGTGCCAACTTGCCCCATGTGCGGGGTAAGTTGACACACATTAGAGGGTAAGTTGGCACAATAGATATTGATATCAAATGAGAAGTATGTAGCACTAAATTTTAACACGGATTATGTGCAGTCCTTCATATGAAGAGTACACTATTCCATGTAAACTTATATGTTTTCCTAGTAAAAAAAGTAACCATTGATACGAAAAGAAAAAAATACGATAACTTTCAAAACATCTAAATGAAAATAATTGCACTTCGAGGTCATAATTGCAGAAAATACTTAATATTAGAGGTGAATTTAATCTAAATCATCATCTGAGTCACAGTTAAGGTATGTTTAAAATAAATCCCTGTCAGTATAATGCCATTTGCTTTATTAAAATCAAGGCCCTGTATAGACAGATGCGAGCCATGATTGTCTAGTAACAAAAGAACTGCTTTTTCTTTAGAGCATTTAGTGTGTTTGACAAAATGCTCTAAAAATTCCAGAAAATGTGACTCTTTCATCCATCCTGATGGGTTGGCAGATCCAGAACTATCAGGAGGAGCACATTTAAGGAAATGATCACGGAAATGCACTCTTGGGAAGATGGAAAAAGGTGGAACTACATTGCCAGTTGCTGAGACAGCAACAGCTATTGTTACAAGCCTTCCTCTTTCACCTGAGGTCATTTGGCACTGTGCCAATTTGCCCCATATTTATTGAGCCAACTTGCCCCAACCATACCATTTCCCATTCAGTATGATTTAAATACACTCAGTGAAACTTTCCATGGTCTGTTTGGGGTGTATATAATCCTTAAACCCTAAGTTAAGTTATGGGTGTATTAAATTTTATTCATGTACAACCAGGCGCATTTTAAAAGAAACAGACTAAGTGATCGATTATTTACCAAATGGCGTCAAAATCAAACTTTTCCTCGCTACAGGCAAATCGTGCGACCTCTCTCATTGGCTTCTTGTGGGTGAGTACGGAGGAGGGCTGTGAATATGTGGTATCAATATCAACGCTATCTAGCGGATAATAGTGGAGTTATTTCAAATGTGCCAACTTACCCCTGTTGCCAACTTGCCCCGGTCTCCTCTACACGCCATCAGCTCTACTATACCGCCCTCCACCTTCTCCTCTACGTGTACAACCAAGACTCGACAGGTCAAGAAGGTTTCGTTCTTCCTACCTCGTCACTAGGGGGGAGGGGGAATATTGTAGTGTTATCACAGTCTCCCTTCTGACGTTTTCTGTTAAGTGTTTTATCGTATATTTACATCATTATATTTTATTATATATTTGATATCCAGCGTTTAATTTAATATTAGCTTATGAATATAATCATTATCAAGGCCATTTTATGTAAATGTTTCAGAGGGTTACATATTTTTAATAATAGCATATTAGTTGTGGCATGAGTTGGGTGTATAACCTAACTTAATAACTCTTTCTTTTTTCCTGTAATAAAAAGAAGTCTAGCCACGGTGTTTCTTTCCACTATACCGCAAGCTCTAACAGATAGAGAGGGTATGAAAAGCCAGCTTGAGTCTGGTGTAAAGTTGAAAAAAAAAAAAAAAAAAAAAAAACCCTACCGTTGTTTTTCTTGTTCAAATACATGTAAAAGGAGACGTACTCCCCCCCAGCCCCAAATTTCTTTTTGCGTTTATGCTGGGAAAATTTTTTTGAAGTAGCAGCCATTCTTGAACGTTTCGATTTGGGTCAGACATTTTGTCGACAATACAATAAACATGTATTTATATTACGTTTTCTCACAAAAAGTTAAATATTGCTCACAAAAAATATAAATTGAATTTCCCATCAGAAATTATACATTTTCGGGTGATTCATTGAATAAAAACAATGCTTATATATATATATATATATATATATATATATATATATATATATATATATATATATATATATATATATATATATATATATATATATATATATATATATATATATATATATATATGGACATTTGATATGTGTAGCGATATCTTGACATGTTTGACGGGGGTCTGAGGCATTGAGACGGCCCACTAATTCCGCGTCTTTACTAAGACGCGGTTTTCCGAGTCTCAGCCGCGATTTTAGGACAAAGCCATAGCTTTTTCTAAGTATGGCTCCTGATCTTGTTAACTGCAACCCTCTCCTGATGCCTCACCCCACTAGGCTTTCTTTCTTTCACCCCTGTTCTGTCCAAGGATATTATAAGAATCCTTCATTCTGTCCAACTCTCTAAAGCAAGAATTAGTTAGTACAATTAGTCATTCATAACTGAAAATCTGAAAAACTCTTGAAGTCCCTGTCAAGTTTTGTATTTTCAACTTCCTATGACCTGTCTTTATTTAAGAAGAGATGTTTCTTTTGTCTTAACTTTCTGGAAACTGCAAGGGAAAAGTCAACTAAGTGGCATTCTTTCTTGTTTTATATTGCCCTTAGCCCTTCCCGTCTTACACTAAAAATGCGAAACAAGAATACACTGTATGTGTGTATGAAAAATGAGTATGATTAGAATTAATTAAAGTAGTAGGTAAATGTGGGACTTTTACAAAACACATATTTGTTATACATTAATTGTTTAAAATATATATATATATATATCATTCGTGATATTGACCTTGAAATAATTGTTCAGGATATTGCCTTTAATTTTCGAGAAAATAAAACAAATTTATTGCAGACAACTCGACACATTCATTACAAAATGCAGTTATTTTTCCCTGTGGAAAAGAAAGCAATATCTTCCTTAGTTTAGGCCTTTCCCTTGTTTGGCCTTCCTTTGAAATTTTGAATCCTACATCGAAGTTTCTCACTTCTTAACCATTAACCAATTCCATCCTTTCTGATGTCAACACTTGAGAGCATTGACTTAATTGCATGACCTTTCTTTATCTTTGCATAATGCTATGTCTCAAGATTGCTGGAGCGTGGTCTTCCCACATCAGGACTTTTCAGGGTGTCTGTTTTGGTAAAACAGAGAATTTGTCACATTCACTATAAATGGTTTCAACTAGACTTGCGATTTCTTATCTCTGTAATCTGTTTAATCTTTAATCTACTGTAGAAAAATAGATAAAATAAAATTTTATATTATAACTACTGGGAAAACAATTTAATATCAGTACATGTGAAATCGTAACTGGATTTCATATAATATAATCAGAGAATCAATAAGATAGACCTCTTTTATTCTCTCATTCCAGATTTTGCCTATTTGGGGCAAGAAATCTCAACAACTTTCTTACTTTTTCATGTCTTAAAAGACTGAGCAGATGAAAAGTCTGAGACGAGAGTCACACAACGATTGTTTACCCATTTCAATAAGACTCCTCTTGCATTTTAAACCATTTCCTTATTTGTGGGTAAAACATTTCCTATCCCTTTTATCCTGTTATGTCTCAGAGAGAGAGAGAGAGAGAGAGAGAGAGAGAGAGAGAGAGAGAGAGAGAGAGAGAGAGAGAGGGAGAGAGAGTTGATAGACTGTGCCCGTGTTGGTGAAGCTACCTCTAGCCAACATAAAATGGTAGCAGCAGTGGGATGAACTACTGAAAACATTAAAAACCCAGGAAACTCGGAAAAACGAAACATTGTGAAACAAGCTAGTGAACGAACACAAACGAGAAAAAGAGGAGTGAGATGGGAGTGACCTTGCTCTTGAACGACCAAATCGCTGACACAACTCAAATTTGTTGTGACTTAGTGTTGGCTGCTGCTTCTTTCTGTCTCATCGCTCTAAAGACATTCCTGCATAAGGCTTGTTTTGCAGCACTCACGGTACTTTGAAATCACACACACACACACCCCACCACCACTTCAGCTATATTTGCCGGTGGCTGGGCAACAAAACTACTCAGCCTGAATACATCTACTTTCACCAAAACTTCGGTGTATTGGAAGGGCATGGTCGACGTCGGCTGGGGCCAAGGATATTATAGAATCCTTGGCTAGGACACATTGGGCCTGATACTTTTGGTCCATGCGTGGGAATTGCTAAGCGGACGAGTGACCCTTGAACTCCGCGCTCCCCTGGGTGGAAGTTGACATAATTATTGGTGATGAAAAATACTGAGCCGTCACATTTTCTGGCATTAAGACTAATGTGATTTGAGCCTTTAAATCTAGTAGTGTAATTTGTAACTCTCTTTTATGTTATATGTTTTCATCTATATTCATCTGTATCAAATATAACTATAATAACAATAATGTTATTTTTTAGTATCTTTATGTATTTCTCTTTTCTTTAATCTTCTTTGAGGCGTCAGAAATGACTAACCTGAAGTACGAAAAAATTAAATTGATGCACGCTTAACAACAGGCGAAAAGTACCAGATGGTGAGATTGTTCCTATCCAAACCGTACCTACTGTTCGGGATTTTCCCACTTAACAGGGTCAGAGAACGCTTACCAACTTTAGAAGTAAATCTCGATGATGTGTTTCTCGAAAGACACCTAGATTCATCAAGTACTCCTGAATAATTATTGCATCAAGGGAAGTGGACAGTTGTTTAGGCTACGGTAATTGGAAGTCATGTCATTCCTGACCTTGTAGCTATGTACGTCCCTGTCTCCGTTCAAAACGCACGTGTAGGTTCTGACATCTGCATAGAAGGTTCTAGCCAACATAAAGATGGCAAAGACAAGCAGTGGAAACCACACTTTGTACAGTGCGAGTGAGACATAAAACAAACGGTTTTTGCTAAATTCTGAGTTAAGGAGCACACTGTTTCAATTGCTGAAAAGGCGCCGTGATTTTTCGTCTTACTCAGTGAACCGTTAGGTGCAACTGATACAGCAGAGCACCATATCAAATAAAACAATGCAATACATACATCTCTACCTATGTATCTTGGTCCTTATGTGCATTTTCCTACTGTGATTGTACCTATTCTCATCTTCTGTATTGTCTTCGTGACCTTGTACTGTTGTTTTAAACAAGCTACGTCATTGCATAATGATCTTAAAGTAATGCTCCAGCAACAGCCAGAAGACACTGAGGGTACACCAGTTTAACATGGATAGGTACATGTCTTCAAAACATCGCGAGGCCGCGATATTGTAGGTGACCGAGCGATGTTAGGGACATGATAGGTAGAAATTCATTGTATTTATATATGCAAATACAATCTGATGCAGCATCTCTATAACATGGTGCAATACTTCAGAAATGCTGACACAGCTTTGTCCTCTCTAAGGAGTTGCATGTGTTTATATATATAACTAGGCATTTCATTTGTTATTGTATCCATAGGATGTTACATTTACTAAAATATAATAATATAAACTCTCTAAGTAGGATGTAGTTTATAAGACATCACTATATGAGATAAAATAATGTACTTGAACACTAAGGCATCAGACACACAAACCCATCCCTGCATCACATGACCACGCCTCGGAGTCAGCAGTTTCCTGCGGCGTGAGGCGTGGCCGGCCGCACACGGGAAGAAGACAACGAGCGGCGATGAGAGGCGGTTGGGGTGACCCAACAGGGCCGCCGCCGGTGGTCTGCCGGACAAGGCAGAAGGAAGACAGCCGGCTCGTGTGGTGGTTGAGGGAACGAACTGTGTGTGTGCCCCGAAGGTGTGTGCCCTGAAAGTGTGTGCCGTGAACGTGTGCATTCTCGGGACTCAAGTGTTCTCTAAGCGATCTCCCAAGAGATAGACTTAACACTACTCCGAGAAAGACAGTGACATTACGTTCTAACCGTGTGTCTTGAAACCCCTGTAAATATCACCCCTAATATATTAACTTTTATAATCTGAGTTTCCCTCCAAACCTGGGTACGAAAGTATAACATATACATATTGACCAGTTGACCGCTCGCCATATGTATCAGACTCACTTGGACAATTTACGTTCGTGAAATACCTGAAACCAAATACCCGTTAGATCCTCAAAAGATCATCAGTTTTATCACTATGATCCTTTGTGACAGGGTTGCCAACTGACATTTTTCATTACCAGATTGGCATAAATCTGGTAATGAAAAATCTGTTTGGTAATGAGTATAAGGCATTTGACATTCTGGTAATGAACAAATCTAAATCTAGTAATAAGAAGGCACAGTAGTGTGAATTTTTTTTCTTTTTTTTTCTACAAATGGTTCACCTGCCTCACTTTTTTTTTTATACTAGGGCGCCTGTGGGGCGTGGGTTACTAATGGGGTGGAACATGATTGTTCGATAGCTTGTGCAAACTGTCTCCAGCAAATAACACACATGAACAGGCTAGCCTTTACTGACCTACCATTTCCCCATTTAATGGAAGACTCCTTAGAAGTATGCGAGGACCAACATCGTCTGATTTTGTACCATCCATGGAATAATGAGCAAATATTTGCTGGTGGGATAGCTGATGACCCAGTCCAATTTTGGTCTGTAGTGAAAAAATATAAGGAAGGAGACAGAAAACCTTATCATGATCTTGCTGGCTATGCTTTGGCATGTCTGACAACTCCAGCCAGTAATGCAGACGTGGAGAGGATTTTTTCACACGTAAATGCCGTAGACAAAGGTGCGCAACAGGATGAAGCTGAAAATGCTTGAAGCAATTTTGTGAATACGCACCACTCTCATAATGCTAGGGAAATGCTGCAAAGACTTGAAAATCACAAATAATATGCTGGATAAGTTCTCTGTGGACATGTATGACCAAATGCGTAAGGTGGACAGCGCCGAGGATCTCTCCTTGGATACTCTATTTGATAACTTCCTCCAAGCAATATTGCACTACAACCTGCAAACAGCACTCGGTATGTTATAGATATTTTTTGTTATAATGATTTTTTTTTATCACATAACAAGGCACTCTTAAAAAATCACACACCCACACACACCCACACACACACACACGCACACGCACACACACACACACACACACACACGCACGCACGCACGCACGCACGCACACAAGAAATTTGGTAATAAAACACTCTGGCTATGAAATTTCGTGGATTTGGAAATCGCTCACTCATGAGACTTGGCAACCCTGCTTTGTGATACAATTCCTAGTAATCGTCAAAAGACTGACAAACTCACATTTTATCGAAAGATGGATCACTTTCTATTTGCGACATGTTTGTTACAATAAGTGAAAATAGCACATATAACGGTCAAAAACATTTTTATTCCTCAGTCGGAATAAAAATGTTTTCATTTATTGTCATTACACAAACCACTTAACTCTTAAAGTATTTCCTCACAGCGAAGGATGGAATTGGCCAATAGTTAAGAAATAAGAAACTTCGATGTAAGCTTCAAAATTTCAAAGGAAGGCCAAACACATACTGCTGCGTTGATTGCCTAAACAAGAGATGTTGCTTTTTTTGTTTGTTTTCACAGGGAAAAATAACTGCATTTTGTAATTAATGTGTCAAGTTATCTGCAATAAATTTGTTTTATTTTCTCGAAAATTAAAGGCAAAATCGTAGAAAATGGTTTCAAGGTCAATATCACGAATGATATACATTTTTCTAACAATTAATGGATAACAAATATGTGTTTTGTAAAAGTCACAGATTTACTTATCTAATTGATTTTATTTATACTCATTTTTCGTAACACATATTCTTGTTCCCTATATGACTTGGTTTTCGCTTTTTTTTTTTTTTTTTTTTTTGTGTGTGTGTGTGTAAGAGGGGAAAGGCTAAGGGCAATATAAAACAAGAAAAAATGCCCACTTGTTTTTTTTTCCCTTGCAGGTTCCAGAACGTTAGACAAAAGAAACCTCTCTTCTTAAATAGTCAAGTCATAGGAAGTTGAAAATACAAAAGTTGACAAGGACTTCAAGAGTATTTCAGATTTTCATTTATGAATGACTAATAGTACTGATTAACTCTTGCTTTAGAGAGATGGACCGAGCCAAGGATTTTTATAATATCCTTAGACAGAACAGGGGTGAGAGAAAAAAAACCTAGTGGGGTGAGGCCGCAGAAGAGACCATACCGCGTATGGTCCTAGTAAAGACGCGGAATTAGTGCGTCGTCTCAGTGCTTGTCTCAACAAAGCAAAAATCCATGTATAAAAACATTGTTTTTTACTCAATAAATCACCTTAAAAATGAATAATTTATGTTGGGAAATGCAATTTATATTTTTTTGTAAACAATATTTGACTTTTGTGAGGAAGTGCAATTGAAATACATGTTTATTGTATTGTCAACAAAATGCCCAACCCAAAATAAAACATTCAAGAAAGGCAGCTACTTCAAAAAATTCTCCCCAGCAGTAACGCAAAGAGATTTTGGGCGCCGGCGGGACTAACTCTTCTCCATGTATTTGAACAAGAAAACGATATTTTTTAACTTTTACACTAGTCTCAAGTTGGTTTTTCATACCATTCCTATCTGTTAGAGCTTTCCATAGTGAGCATTTTGAACGCCATGTATAACTCCTGCAAATCATTTATAATGGCCCTAGCGATTTCTTAAGATTTACCGAATTTGCGGGATGTGACTCGGTAACACTGCCACGTGTGGTATCTCGATGATAACTGAACGTTAGTCTGCACGTGTCAATATTCTGAGCAGGCGCCGAAATTAGTCACGGTGATTGTTTCTTTGGTTTGCCATGGGCCAATTACAGCCTCTTGAAGGCTTTGTTTGAAATATTCCTATCAGTCTTGGAAGATGACTAGCTGTTAGAAGTGCGTCGTGAATTACACGCCAATTTCCAATAAGGAAACGAATTTTGGCTAATACATAGACCCTGTAAAGTTCAGTTAGAGCCCGCAAGGTTCAGTTAGAGCCCGCAAAGTTCAGTTAGAGCACCCCAATGCTAGATTTGACCCCCCCACCCCCCAGTTTAGGTTTAGTTAGTTTTAGCTCAGAACGCTGCTGGCCACAAACGGTAGTTCCATCGTAAAGGTGAGGTTATTTACTTCATTTTAAGTGGTCGTATGGCATGATGAACTACTTTAGTTTGCAGATTATGGAATTTTAATGTTTTAATGATTTTGGGGATAGGGGCAAGGCCGAAACTTGCTCCGATGGTTGGCGATAGTCATCGGTGTGTGTTGTGTCTCTCATTAGCGAGGACGAAACTAACTATCTCTTCCAGGATGTGTTTCCAGTGAGCGTGCTACATGCCCATATAGCCGCAGTTGGCGTTGATGGACTAAAAATAGGCCTCGAATCAGTCTCACGGAACAATCGCTGATTTCACACGAAGTCATACCAGTGGTATCCCATGATCCTGCGAAAGCATTTAGTACCAAAGACATCAATTCTCCTCTTCAGGTCGTTGTTCAGTGTCCATGTCTCACAACCATAGAGTAGGATAGGGATCACCAGCAACTTGAAGATCCGAATCTTCGTCCGTCTGCACAGGTATCGACAACACCAAATACTCGTGTTGAGCGAGTCCATAACGCCATGGGCCAGGTTCTCAAAATCTTTACACAGGCTAGAGATTAAAGCTATAGGGAGTGACTTTTAGGAAATTGAATGGTCTCGTGTTGTAGGTACAGGCTGAATGTAGGCATAAAAAAATGTTGAAGCTGATACATAGAGTTGGAAGAGTTTGGCTGGGCAAGGTGTAAGCACAGACACACTTTTTGAGAATAATAGGAGGGGCGCAATCAGTTCCATACACAGCTAGGTCAGCTAGGGCCTGGAAAACATCACTCCAAAGAAAATTAATCGAAGGGATGATATAGTCAGAGAGTGAGCCCAGAATCATTCCAAGGTAGAATTAATGGTAAAGGTTCGAGAGAAGAACTTAGCCTTAGAGACCTATGTAATGGCAATGGTGCAATCACGAAATATAGGAGGGAAAGATGAATAAGTAAACTTATCAAAGTTTTTTTTTCCAGATGCCAGAAATTTTGAGAAGAGGTTGAGTTAGAAATTTTTAGACAATTTCTACCAATGAAGGTGTATATATATATATATATATATATATATATATATATATATATATATATATATATATATATATATATATATATATATATATATATAATTTTTTTTTTTTTTTTTTTTTTTTTTTTTTCCTATTTCATTATGGCAAAGACGTTGCCTTCTGTTGATAGAAGGACTCGGTCTTGGCATATACACTGAGTGGATGCCCTTCCATTCACCCCCCACCCCCCCTCGGACAATACAAATTAATGTAGGGAACCGTTGACAGCGCTGCTCACCAGTAGCAAGGCTCGTGACAGCCACTGCTGCTAGCACAATCAAAGGTGTAATTCCCAGTGTAGCAGGACAGAATAAATATTACTACTTATCTTTTTCACGTTGAGAGAAGGACAACAGTGTTATAGCTCGATATCGATATGTATGCTGTCAGATTAAGATTATTGACCAAAAAATTCTACAGAATTGTACGTCCTTTTTCACTCTCATACTGATTCATTGAAAAGGAGTTTGCTGGCTAAATTGAGAAGACGTCAGATGGATATGGCCTAATTTCTGCAGTGCTAAGATCAGATATAGGAAAAAATCACACATAATTTGCAGTCCATTTCCTATATTACTGACCTCTGAACCTTTTTTAAGGAGTATAAACCCTCGTCTCTTGGCAGGGTAATGCAGTTTGCTAATGATTGGGCCTCGGCTTACCATTCTAGTCGACCTTCCGCTAAAGTCGCCCCACAACTTAAGGAATCCTATATATAAGGCATCAATATCAGATGGCCCATTCTACATACTGGTTACTTCCTTAACCGTGAAGTATCATGGCTGTGGCGAGGTAGGCCACATCAGGTCACGGTGCTTCAAGGATCCATAAGGCTTCAAGAAGAGTGCTACATGGCAATCCTTCACGTAAGATTTTGTATCTCCGAACGGTGTGTTCCTCAATACCTTGTATGTACCATGAATGGATCTTGGAAATAGGATGTTTCTGTTTTCGTTGCCAAAGTGGTTCTCCCTTTCCATTCTCTTACATCAGGTGTCCCTATTTTGATGACTGGACTGATGTAGTCCGGACTCCAAACTTGCATGTTAGCGTCGTGATTAGCAATGTCCTCATATTCCCAAAGAAACCGTATGCCACGTTTAACTACGATGATCAGCCTTTACCATGTGAACTTGCTACGTGTTCATCATGCTATATGGGTCCTGTACACCCTCTCCAATCACCAGAGCCAATAAGTTACCCATTAATGTCTCTTCCTTTCTCCAACAAGTGTGTGTAGTGAAGACTCGCGCTTCAACGATGAAAATGAGCGCTTTCATTCCCTTCATCTTCCGGATCTCCGGTCACTATCTGTCACTCATGAGGAGGTTAGTCTTCTCCAGCTGTACTGGAAAACACTGACCACCACTCGCACCAAGACTCCAAGGGAGAAATCAACCATATTTGTAATAACCTCACCTTCTGTTCTCTTTGGGAGGTTCCAGAGAAGGTGGGAAAGCTATGTTTAGTCGTTCCACGTAAGAACCGCCCTATTGTTTTAAATATAGAACATAATCCCTTACCAGATCTTTACTACCATCGCAACACTGAACAGAAAGTCGCTAACCAAAATTCTGATCAGAGAATGAGGATTGACATTAGAGTAGTTCTTCCAGTCACAACGGTTCTTGCAAAAGGGGCGCGGAAGGCCAGCTCTCCTCAAGCTTATGCCCATCATTACCGAGCCCTTTACTTAGGTTTTCATGAAGGATTCCTAAAGGGATGCCGAACAGTGAATTATACCTTGGAGGAAAGATCGTAGCGACACAGGTTCACAAAGGCCACTACCGTAACTGAAAATAGAAAATGGAACCCATTTTCCCTGTTTTACAAGGGATGGCTTTTTTGTTTTGTTTAATCTTTCGCCCTCCTTTTCTTATAATAATTAGCCATAATTAACCATTCACAGGTACATTGATACATATAAATATAGATTAATATATTTCATTGTGTAATTTCAGTCACATAAAGTCAATAGTCATAATTAATATTATTCTGAAACTGTAAGCAGAATTTTAATGCCTCCTAAGCATTGAATTACATACTAGCAATGTTGCGCCGCCACGGTGCAGTGGCCAGCGCGTCTGGCTACGAATCCGTGGGCCCGAGTTCGATCCCGCACGAGGACGGTGCGGACCTCACCCAGGTTTTCATCCTTCACTGGTCGATAAATGGGTACCTAGGGCAACCTAGGGAAGGTAAACTGTGGAAACCCGGATTTCATGCTGGCCCCATGTCCCGGGGTAAGGGACTATTCCACCACAGGCTCAAAGGCCAAGGAGACGGGAGATGAGCGCCCGCAGCTACGCGCTGATACAGCGTAAGCCCCCCACTTTACCTAATGTTGTGACAAGAATAACACCGTGTAACACAAAGTTTGTCCTTGAGTTAAAACTATTATTTTATGATTTTTAGAGCATAAATGAGTAGAAATCAGCAGTCACCAAGTTCAGACTTCGGTTCTGAGTTCACGAGATCAATTTATTGATTTCCTGCTATTTTTGCTTATTAATTCATGGGGTTTTCAGACTATCTGCTTATAAATCTGGTGAATCCTGTTGATTATAATTTCAATTGATGTTAACACGACTATTTAGATAAATAAGTGATGTAAAATTGAGTTTTCTAGGCCTAGTCTATAAAAATGAACATAAAGAGAAGGAAACGAGTAGGGAATAAATATGTTAATACACAGACAGCGATATAGTGCGGTGATGCAGAGCGTTGATAAAGATTATTGATCCAGAGCTTTGATACAGAATTTATGCAAAAATTCTAGTGTTATAGTTTAATAAAAAAGAAGTTCGTCTACGAGATTGGTGATTGTATTCCAGTTCATTTTCACGTAAGAGGTTCCAGATATAATCCCCCATCATACTTTCATTGTACTGTCCCTTATAGCGCTCCTCGAAAGACCTCATATCCTGGTGAAATCTTTCACCTTGTTCTTCTGAGTAGCCTTCCATGTTTTCTTTGAACACATCAAGGCGGGCGATTAGTACGTATAGCTTTAGTGATATCCGGCAGCCCATTCTTCGGTACGTATCCACAAGTTCGCCAACGATTTCTCTGTAGTTCTCTGCCTTGTGGTTTCCGAGTAAACCTTTGACTAGAAAGTTACAAAGCTTGTCCAAGCTGCTAGCTCAACCTCAGAGAGCTTCTCAGGAAACCTGTCGGACTTAATAAGTCGCCTCACCTGGGAGCCCACAAATACTCCTGCCTTGATCTTCGCCTCCGACAACTTCGGGAACAGCTTCTGTTTGTGCTTTAAGACCTCACCCTCTGGATCCAGTTGTTTAACAAACAGCTTAATGAGGCCCAATTTGATGTGTAGGGATGGCATGAGCACTTTCCTTGGCTCCACCAGCGGCTCCTGTTTCTCGTTATGGGCCCCAACCTCATAGCCGGTCCTGAGGGGCTAGGTCCTTTTCTCGTAGTGAAGGGACGTATTTCGGCTATTCCAGAGGCATAGATAGCAAGGAAGTTTGGTGAAGCCTCCCTGAAGCCCCATCAAGACGGCAGCCATTTTGAAATCACCAATGACCTCCCAGTTGAATTGGCCGTACTTCAGTGCACTCAGCAGGATTTTGATATTCTGTTACTCTTCTTTCATGTGCACTGAATGAGCCAGAGGAATCAAAGGCCACTGATTTGTGTTGTGCAGTAAAACAGCCTTCAAGCTTTTAGATGAACTGTCGATGAAGAGCCGCCAATCGGAGGTGTTGCAGGGAATGCCCACAGTGTCGAAGAGTCCTTTGATGTCATGGCAGTTGCACAAACCATCTCTAAGAGTAAAGAACACTGAGAAATCGCGATACCGCTTCCTCTGTGAGGCTACTCGAACACTGTCGTCCAGCAATTCCCACTCTTTCAGTCTGGAAATGAGCAGCTCGGCGCTGGACTTTGTCAATGCCAATTCTCTGATGAGGTCGTTGATGTCCTCTTGGTTGGGGTAGTAGGGGCACCTTTCACCAGCCACCCGGCATTGACGGCGCGCAGAAGATGACGCACGTTTCTCCTCCTCAGAATCATCATACCTTGCTTCTTCTGCTGCACAAGATTGATTTGTCAATGGAGGCTGTGGCACAGGTAGGTCCGTCATGTTATGGGGAAAAGGTGCAATAAATGACGGGTTAATCAATGTTAGGCGCATTCTTCCCTTTTCTTCGTTTTGTTGGGTCAACCATACAGAAATAGCAGTCCTAGCAACATTACAATATATTGAGTAATAAAAAAAAATATCAAATAAAGCAGCAGAAAATTATATATAAAAAAAGCTATCTGTCTCAGATATCCATATATAGTTAGAAATATTAATATTCTTATTCCAATAAAATCGATCTAATGATAACAAACCCGAAGTTTCGAATAAGTGACACCTTTTTTCCAGTGTTTTGAAGAATAATGAATACGAAACTAATGGTTATTGCCCAGAAACAAAGAATTATTATTTCTTTGTTACACGGTGTAATTATTGCATTCACGTAACAAAATTATTGATAAAGCAAGAATTATTACTATTGAAGAAATATGTGGAAGATATTAAATGATCTATATAGTTGATATATCAAATTACACACACACACACACACACACACACACACACACACACAC
>CM035219.1:5647181-5658618 GCA_020233015.1 Callinectes sapidus
CTCTTTCTGCGGGACTCACCCCTTTCCAGCCTCCTCCTGCACATTAAAGATACTGGCTCAGTGGGATTTGGGTCGTCACCTGCTTAACCTTTCAAGAGATATCGCACATTCTCTGTGATCTCTGAACCAATTTGTGTCAATTCTTGCCGCCTGCGTGGATCCGTCTTGATGCATGAAGATGATTCCTTTAGGAGAGGGCAGAACGTACATCGGCACCAGTGACGCGTGGTACCTTCTATATCTGATAGTGCTCATTTTATACAATCGATTAATTGCTCTTTTTTACTCAGTAGCTCCCCGTCTCGCGTGTGTGGATCCATCCATCCTCTTATTATTGCCACTCACACAGCTGCTCTCCGCTAGCTCAATATTGTTGCTCGCCGCATGCCGTGTTTGTGAATATTGTTTAATTTTTATGCCATATTGTTTTACCCAGTACGTTTACCACTACATATTATAGTGAGAGGAACATATTTATTAATGAAAGCTTGGAGAATGAGAATATATGGTCAATAATTTTCTGTTGATAGCATATATTGATTCCTCCGGTTTTGAACTATTCTATGCTCTAACATCGGATGGTCTTCACTATGGAGCAAATCGATTATTTGCATCATAGTTGAAATGTGTTTGCAGTGCATTGCTGGTAACAATTCTTGATATGCACTTCTTGTAATATATTCTTCTTAATTTATAGCTTTGCCTGACGTATACATCGCGCCCCTCACTTATTCAAAAATGTATTTGCCACTCTTGTCGTATATCTTCTGAAGGTCTAGGAATCATCACTTCGAATTTATGCTATTTTGAAGGGGACTGCTCTTCTAAAGATCATTCTTCTCCGAATCACTGTGTATTTTGTGTCTTTCTCACTCTCACTCATTACAATAATTTCCTCTTTCAAAAAAGTATTTATTGCATTTTGATACGATATAGTGTTTCTATTCTCATACTCGGAAATATCCACTAATTTCATTTTTGTGTGTCTCTTTTCGTCCTTGGTGCAGTAGAACTGGTCGAGTTCGAAACATTTAGCTTCTACTGGATTTTGACACTTATGAGATTATGAATTTACATAAGATCATTAGAAAATAAGGTGGTGAGCATCTGGAATCTACAAGTTACTTTGATGTTCGACAACCACATTACAAAAATACAAAATTCCCACTGCCGACAAAAAGCGTATATATTATATATATATATATATATATATATATATATATATATATATATATATATATATATATATGAGAGATTAGCATCAGGCGTTTTATGGCGCTCCTGCAAGATCTATTCATTTTTTGAAGTTTTGGTAGCCTCTCAAAAAAATATCGGAAACAAGGTAGTAAAAGTAGAAAGGGCAAAAAGTTTGGTTTAGATCATTAATGAATAATAGGAAAGGATTGGATGACTGGCGAGAACCTTGAGAACACCACTGTTAATATACTGTACTTAGGAAAAGAACAGTGGCTGTCTACCACGCATCAATACATAGAACAGTTGGAAATAAAATGAGATAAAGTTGCAGAATGAACGATAAATGGTAGTAAAGTTGCAGAATGAACGATAAATGGTAGTTTTGAGATCAAAGCTTTGTCAAAGCTTTAGATATATAAGGCAATAGCAAAAGTTTCACCAAAACCTCTAAAGAGGATGATCAAGTCTCAGTATGGAAAGCCTTGACTAAAGGCATACTGGCAATCAGCTAAAAGATTGTTAAGTGACAGATGTTTAAGAACCTTCCTATTGAGGATAGATTCAAAAAGCTTAGACTAGCAGATTACAGTTATAGAGCGGTTGTCACCCTTTATGAGGATCATTCTAAAAGTAGGCAAACTTCCAGTAAGAAAGAAAGGTAGAAGTCGATAAACAGAATTGCAAGAGTTTGGGCAGGCAAGGGACATGCACGAAGATACAGTTTCGGGGGACAATAGGAGGGACCCCCATCAGGTCCATAAGCCTTCTGAGGATTTAGGCCAGCCAGGGAATGGAAAACATCATTGCGAAAAAATGTTGATTTAAGACTTGGAAAAGTAAAAAAAGGAGGAGTAGAAGGAAGGATAAATGCAGAATCATCCAAGGTAGAGATATTAGCAAAGGTTTGAGAGGAGGATTGAGCTTTAGAGACAGATGTGATGGCAGTGGTGCCTTCAGGATGAAATAAAGAAGGAAAAGCTAAAGTAGTGAAGTTATTGGAGATATTTTTGGCCAGATGCCAGAGGTCTCAGGGGGAGATTGAGTTTGAAAGTTTTTGACATTTTCTCTTAATAAAGGTGCTTGGGAAATTGAAGAGCAGACTTTGCATGATTCCGGGCAGATATATAAAGGTGATTGAAGTGATGGAATGGTCAAGAACTTTTTTGTGGGTTTAAATAGAAGATTTAGGTTGAGAAAAAGAGTGAGAAATGTACACATTTTTCACACCAGACACTATCATCTCTCTTATATGCTCAGTACACAAATATGGGTCTCCGACATGGAAACAAAAATCAGCACAACTGGCAGATATAAATGCCAGAGATATCTTTGTTTTAGGGAATCTTGAGGAGGGATTGGAGAAATAGGAAAAAATACAAAAAATAATATTGTGGCTGAAGGAGTGCAACGGAGTAGATAGGGTAACAGTACAAGAAGGATTAGAGGTAAGAAAACTCAAGAATGATGAGCTATCCCTCAATACCGTCAGCTATACAAATAAGCTGTTGCACCAACTGTTCTTGATGGTGTGTATGAGAGAGAGAGAGAGAGAGAGAGAGAGAGAGAGAGAGAGAGAGAGAGTGTGTGTGTGTGTGTGTGTGTGTGTGTGTGTGTGTGTGTGGTCATCCAGCCAGCCTTTTCCCTTCGGAGCGAGCTCAAATCTCATAGACCAATCTTCGGGTAGAGCTGAAACCACATCACACACTACACACCAGGACAGCGAGGCCACAACCCCTCGAGTTACACCCAGTACCTACTTGCTGCTAGGTGAACAGGGGCTAAATACACATTAATTAAAAGGCTTGCCCATTTGCCTCGCCGCGCCCGGATCTCGAACCCGCGCTCTCTCTCTGTCGTGAGCCGAGCATGTTAACCACTACAATACGCGGTGTGTGTGTGTGTGTGTGTGTGTGTGTGTGTGTGTGTGTGTGTGTGTGTGTGTGTGCGTGAGAGAGAGAGAGAGAGAGAGAGAGAGAGAGAGAGAGAGAGAGAGAGAGAGAGAGAGAGAGAGAGAGAGAGAGAGAGAGAGGTTGCGTTCTCCATATTATATCACCTTTTTTACGGGACTGATTTTCACTAGGCCCAGTGCCTCAGTTAGCTATAGTGCCGTGTTTTTCCTTTAAAATAAAACAAGAAAGTGAGCGTGTTTGCGAGTGTAAATTGAGTGATATAGTGGACATGGACATGCATTCAGAAAGAGCAGTGCAGTGCAGGGGAAAGACGTTTTCAGTAACACGGTGCTGTGTTTTTTACTGAACACAATCCAGCTCACTCCCTCTGTTCTGCTGCCCCACTGCCACATCCTCCACATTCTCGGGAAACATTATCGTATGCCTCACTCTTCAGACTCCAGCACTGAGTGCACATTGTTTGTAGTAGAAAGCTGGAGGAGTTTCACGGTAAAAGATTAAGTGTAAATGCAATACATAATGTGTAAACAGCGTCACAGTAACATATTACAAGGATATAGTAAAAAATGTTTAAACTGTGCAACATTATTCACGGCAGCAGACGCTACAGGAGTTCCTGACTGGTTGTGATGTGTGGGAGAGGAGGCTGGTGACTGACGATCCACGTTCGTTTGTACAAGTCATGAGCCAACTTAATTTTTACCTTGTTTTACGTAGATGTCAAGTGTAGTATTGCAAAACCGCATAATTTTTTTCACGTTTAATTATGCTAAGAAATGGTGCAAAAAAAACACCAATATACTTAAAACAAAAAATACTCCCACAGTTAAAGCCATAGTCACAAAATATGGCTAGACAATGCCATCTCTTGGTAAAAAGTCACCATAAAAATGCATTTTCCCTTGTCTAATGTCGTTTTCAGGTTCTGTTTACTGTGAAATGACAATAAAAGATGTAATCCTTTATAAAATATCAACTTCCATGGTCTCAAAGACCACAATTTTAGATGTCATATTCTCGGTTAGGAAATGTGAGATGTCACCTTAGAAATCCATTATTTTTGCATCTTTCTCTTGGCTTATGTCATTGCCAGGTTCTTTTATTGTAAAATAACAAAGAAAGAAATAATTCTCTATAAAACACCAACTTCCACGGTCTTAAAGAGTACTATATTCTATATTTTATACTCAAAAGTGCATTATAAATGGCACCTTGAATGCTGCGTCCTGTGCTCACTTTCACTTGCTCATTGGATGTTTGCCTTTCCGGCCCGGAATACATAGCATACACATCTCTGAGCACGTTTGGTTCCAGACCCGGAGTACTTCCAGACACCACCGACACTTCCAGATTTGTTTAGTGACAAGCTTTAAAACCAGTGAAAGAGAAGTGAAAAGTATTCTCCGGAAAGTGAATGTGAAAAAAGCAGTGAGGCCAGATAACATCAGCCCTCGTCTACGTCACTTGTGTGCTGATGAGTTGGTGAACTCGCTCGCCTCACTGTTTAACCACTGCATTCGGATAAGCACGTGGCCAAAGGCCTGGAAGACAAGCAATGTGGTTCCCGTGCACAAGAAGGGTGGGAAAAAGTTAAGTAAAAAATCTTTGCTGCCGGTGCTTAGTAAAGTGGTGGAGACAACAGTGGCCTCGAGAGTAACGGAACATCTCGAGAGACACCACCTGCTCAGCACCAGACAAATTGGGTTCCGGCAAGGAAGGTCAGAGGCTGACTTACACCTCCTGCTGTCCTCTGAACTGAGTGCCGCCCTTGACCAAGGCAAGAAGACTGCTGTCGTGGCGCTGGACATTAAAGGTGCCTTTGACAGAGTATAGCATGAAGCTTTAGTCACTAAACTTCGTGCAGCAGGGAATGACTGTACGCTCCTGCCACTCCTAAGGGACCACTTAAAGGATAGACAACTGAGGGTGACAGTCAGTGGTCGGGAGTCCGAGGTCCAACCCATCAGAGCAGGTGTGCCTCAATGAAGTTGCCTCAACCCCCTACTCTGGAATATATACATTAAAGACTTGCTAAACCTCATTCTAAGAACAAAGGCCTATGCTGACGATGGTACCCACATTCAAAACTACGAGTCTCAGGAAGCGACTGCCATCAACTACAATATGAGCTGCATCGTAGCTTGGGACAATAAATGACGCAGCTGCTGGTTGTCTGCAGGTCGTGTACACCCTTACGACTGAACTTCAATGGAAACAAACTGACCCTAAGAGACGAGAAGGAGATCCTGAGGGTCACATGAGGCAGTAGACACCTGCCAAAACGACAATTACTCGCAGGGAGGTCTAAGGCACTGGATCAGGGGGTCCTGTGAGCTTATCATCAAAACCAGTGTGACCTCACTGAACGTTTCCCTTTGTGTCTTATAACACAAGGGGTTAGTCACAGCTTACCCTCTAAAGACAACCTCTTCCTCCACACAAAACCACATGCACCTAGTTACACACACATCCTTCACTCAAAATGTTTATTAAATATGGCGACTCCTACACCAGCCTCGGACATGCCTTCTGGGAAGGGGACCATAAATGTCCCCATGTCGGACTGCTCTTCTGATATCGACCTAAAGTGTCTTGACACCCCTCTCACATTGTTTTCTATCAACTTCTGCAACGGTCTTCGATCTAATTTTAAATCTGTAGAACACCACCTCTTCTCCACTAAACCTCATCTTTTTCTGTTCCTTCCTACTTTCTCAATCCTCATTTTCGTTCCAAAGCTGGATGTTGTGTCTATGTCCGCAACGACTTAACTTGCTCTTGTGCCCACGCTCTTGAATCATCTGAGTTTTCCACCAACTGGCTTCGACTTCAGAGTCACTCTAACTAAATTCTTCTGTGCTGTATATATTTCACCCAACTCCTCTGACTATAGAAAATTCTTTGACTACCTAACTTCTAAAGTGGAGCACATTCTGATTCTGTTTCCTTTTGCGAAGATCTCCATTCTTAGAGACTTCAATGTTCACCACCAGCTTTGACTTTCCTCTCCCTTCACTGACCATCCTGGTGAACTTGCTTATAACTTTGGTATCTTACATGACCTAGAGAAACTGGTGCAACACCCTGCTCGTATTCCTGAAAGTCTTGGAGACACGCCCAACATTTTTGACCTTTTTCTAACCACTGATCCTTCTGCTTATGCTGTCACCCTTTCTTCTCCGTTGGGTTCCTCCAATCACAATCTCATATCTGTATCTTGTCCTAACTCTCCAATCCCTCCTCAGGATCCTCCAAAGTGGAGGTGCCATGGGCATTTTGCCTTTGCTAGTTGGGGACACATGAGGAGATATTATGCTGATTTTCCTTGGAGTGATTGCTGCTTCCGTGTCAGGGACCCATCTCTGTGTGCTGAGATGATAGTGTCTGGCATGGAGGCGTACATTCCTCATTCTTTGTCTCGATCTTAACCTTCCAAACCCTGGTTTAACACAGCTTGCTCTCGTGCTATGCATGATAGAGAGGTGGCCTACTAAAGATACTTGAGCCTTCCATCATGCCAAGTCTGTTCTTCAACTAGCCAAAAACTCCATCCATAGAAAGTGTCAAAATCTTTCCAGATCTAACTCCCCTCGAGACTTCTGGCATCTAGCCATAAACATCTCCAGCAACTTTACTTCTTCATCTTTCCCTCCTTTAGGTCAACCTGATGGCACCAATGCCATCTCACCTATCTCTAAAGCTGAACTCTTCGCTCAAACCTTTCCTAACAACCCTACCTTGAATGATTCTGGGCTTGTTCCTCCCTCTCCTCTCCCGTCTGAGTACTTCATGCTACCAATTAAAATCCTTCGTAATGATGTTTTCCATGCCCTCGCTGGCCTAGACCCTCGGAAGGCTTATGGACCTGATGGGGTCCCTCCTATTGTTCTCCGAAACTGTGTCTCAATGCTTGCATCTTGCCTAGTCAAACTCTTTCAACTCTGTCTATCTACATCTACCTTTCCCTCTTGCTGGAAGTTTGCCTACATTCAGCCTGTTCCTAAAAATGATGACCGTCCTAATCCTTCAAATTACTTTCCTATTGCTTTAATTTCCTGCTTATATAAAGTTTTTGAATCTATTCTCAATAAGATTCTTAAACATCTATCACTTCACAATCTGCTATCTGATCGCCAGTATGGCTTCCGTCAAGGCCGCTCTACTGGTGATCTTCTGGCTTTCCTTACTGAGTTTTGGTCATCCTCTTTTAGGGATTTTGGTGAAACCTTTGCTGTTGCTCTAGACATATAAAAAGCTTTTGGTAGAGTCTGGCACAAAGCTTTCATTTCCAAACTACCCTCCTACGGCTTCTATCCTTCTCTCTGCAACTTCATCTCAAGTTTCCTTTCTGATCGTTATGTTGCTACTGTGGTAGACGATTACTGTTCTTCCCCTAAATGTATTAACAGTGGTGTTCCTCAAGGGTCTGTCCTATCACCCACTCTCTTCCTATTATTCATCAATGATCTTCTAAACTAAGCTTCTTGCCCTATCCACTCCTATGCTGATGATACCACTTTGCACTTTCTACGTCTTTCCATAGACGACCAACCCTTCAGGAAGTACACAGCTCACGCAGGGAAGCCTCAGAACGCCTAACTTCTGATATCTCTAAAATTTCTGATATGGGCAAAGCAAACTTAGTGTTGTTCAATATTCAAGAACTCAATTCCTCCACCTATCAACTCGACACAACCTTCCAAATAACTATCCCCTCTTCTTCAATGACACTCAACTGTCCCATACTCCTACACTGAACATTCTCGGCCTATCCTTTACTTATAATCTAAACTGGAAACTTCACATCTCCTCTCTAGCCCAAACAGCTTCTATGAAGTTAGGTGTTCTGAACCGTCTTCGCCAGTTTTACTCACCTCTCCAACTGCTAACTCTATACAGGGGCCTAATCCGTCCATGTATGAAGTATGCTTTACATGTTTGGGGAGGCTCCACTCATACAACTTTATTGAACAGGGTTGAATCAAAAGCTTTTCGTCTTATCAACTCCTCTCCTCTCACTGACTGTCTTCAGTTTCTTTCTCATCGCCGCAATGTTGTCTCTCTTGCTCTCCTTTACCGCTATTTTCATGCTAACTGCTCTTCTGGTCTTGCTAACTGCATGCCTCCCCTGCTCCCGCGACCTTGCTGCACAAGACTTGCCTCTTCCTCTCACCCCTAGTCTGTCCACCTCTGTAATGGAAGAGTTGACCAGTATTCTCAGTCTTTCATCCCCTTCTCTGGTAAACTCTGGAACTCTCTCCCTGCTTCTGTATTTCCACTTGCCTATGACTTCAACTCTTTCAAGAGAGAGGTATCAAGACACTTATCCCATTCTTTTGGCTCATGAATCTGAACTTTCCCATTGACCCGCACTTCAGTGGCCTTTTTTGTTTTATTTTTGTCGCCCTTGGCCGCCTCCCTTCTACATAAAAAAAAAACATACGACCGAAAGTTTACCTTCATTTCCCGCATAGAGCGGCTAGTCAGGCGGTGCAGGTTTCTCTCAGGAGGATGTCGTGGCTTCTCGATTGCAAGGGGCTGAAGATCCTCTACAAGGCGCACATTCGCTCCTCCCTCGAGTATGCCTGTCATGCCTGGGGTGGAGTGGCCAGGAAACACCTCGCTCTCTTGGACAAGGTGCAGGACCGTGCCGTGAGGCTCATCAAGGACAACAACGCAAGACCTGTGCCCCACCTCCACACCTTGAAGCACTGACGTGATGTAGCAGGACTCGCAGTGGTGTTCATAATGCAGAAGCAAGTGATTCACCTGCAGGAGCTGAGGCAGCCAAACCGCCGGGCCCTGGTCATTGCACGAACAGTGGCCTTGGCACCGTCTGAACTGCTACAACCCCGGTGCCGAACATGGCACCACCAGCGCCAATTTATAAAAACTTACACCGATTGGTAGAATACCCTGATAGCTACACAGAGAGACTTTAAGGGTGCTTCTTTACAAGGGTTCAAAGTGATTGTAAATGGCTGGCTGCTGAAACAGGCCCATATGTGAAGATCTCAATTTCCTCCCCATATGCATGGAGAGATAGTACTGTTTTAAAATGCCAGAAATCTTGAGGGAAGTTGGAAATTTAAAGTTTAGGGGCATTTTCTATTAATGAAAGTGTGTTTGGTAAACTATAAAACAGACTTGGTATGATTCCGAGCAGAAATATAAAGCGCACGAGATTCAGGTGATGGGAGGATGAAGTACATTTTGTGGGCAACCTCTCTATCATATATAGGACGAGAACAGACTGGGTTAAACCATGGTTTCGAAGATTTAGGTTGAGAGAGAGAATGAGGAATGTACTCCTCCATGTCAGGCACTATCACCTCTGTCATGCGCTCAGCACACAATCTTTGGCACGGAAACAGTAATCATTCCAGGAAAAAGCAACATAATACCTTATCAAGTTCCCCCAATTGGCAGAAGCAAAACGTCAGAGGTGTCTCCGCTTTGGGGATCTTGAGGAAGAATTCGAAAATAGGACAAGATGTAGTTATAGGATTGTTATAGGAGGAGCCCAGTTGAGGATATAAGATAACAACCTAAGCAGAAGGATTGGAGATAAGGAAAAGGACGAGATTGTTGGGCGTAAGTCCAGGAAGGCCAGAAATACGAGTAGGGTGTTGCTTCATTTGCTCTAGGTCATGGAAGATAACAAAGTTGAAGGCTAGTTCACTAGGATTTTCAATGAAGGGAGAGAAAAGTCATAGCTGGTGGTGAACAATGAAGTCTTCCAGGATAGAGATCTTCGCGAAGGGATAGAGAGACAGAATGTGCTCCACTTTGAAAGTCAAATAGTCAAGGAATTTACTATAGTCAGAATAGTTAAGGATGAAATAAACAGCACATATAAATTTAGTAAGAGATTGAATTGCAAGTTTGTGCCAGATGGTGGAAATTACGGAAGATTCAAGACCGTAGGCACAATAGCACGCTAAGTCGTTGCGTACACAATACGCAACATCCAGATTTGGAACGAAAATTAGTTTAGAGAAATCAGGAGGGAACAGAGAAGGGGTTACTGTCAGTTGCCTCCGACACCTGTGTTTCGGTGAGGAAAAGAAAATGAGGTATAGAAGAGGAGATGTGGTGCTCTAGATATTCAAAATTAAATCTGAGACTGCAAATGTATATAGAAAAAGTTAAAGGGGATGACAAGACCTTTCTGGTCGACACCAGAAGATCTGTCTGACTTGGGGACAATTATGATCCCCTTCCCAGAAGACGACCATTTTTTTTTTATTCTAAGTGAGCTTAATGAGAGCTCATAGCCTTCCCTTAACCTCTCAACATCAGAACAGGCCAGGCCATAACTGGTCCAGATTAAAAATAGTGATCTTAAGCCTCGCAATGAGAAATTAACTTTGCGTTAGGTGTCTGCTACTTCCTCCTTGCCTCCTCTTAGATTACAGCCTTGCTAAAAATTCTACCTCGGATGAGGTTCGCCCATCTTTATCCTATGATTTAATTTATTTAAATATTTGTCAATCATATTTTCCATGTCCTCGCTGACCCAAACGGTAGGAAGGGTTATGGACCTGATCATGTGTATTAGCTATCGGCACTATATTTAATACGTAACTCACCTAAATTGGTTATTTTCCTTATCCTAGTCATGAACCCAATAAGCAGCCGTTAATATAGATTCATTTATTAATCTCTAGCTATGACACATGTTTTTTTTTCTGAATATAGTATTGCTTATCAGACATGGTTACTTTTACAAGTAACCATGAGGCTGTTGGCATGCCTCCTCATAACCACTAAGATGGCGGCCTGGGAGGCCCGGCGTCTTAGTCAAGAAAACAGGTGACTTGATAATAATAAACCATTCAGTGAGGATAGCACTTGAGTTTACCAATGTTACATATGTACGTGATAATCTTAAGGTAACAAATCATGGATTTAAAATAGCAGAACAAAAGCTACAAGAGCAAGACATGGATAATGTCAGGATTGCTAGAAAAATGTCTGTAATAAGAAAGAAAATTGATCTTTTAGAGAGTAATTTCCTTCATACAAGAAATGAGAGAGCTATCGGTGTAGTAATAGCTATTAGTGCCTTAGCAGGTCTAGGAATTGCAAATCTAGGATTGCACGCATATCTAATTAACAAAGTAAACGATTTGCAACAGTCTATGTCAAAGCTAGATGTGTTAGAAGATGCTACTGAAGACATTCAAGAGAGTATAAAATAATGATCTGATGAATAAAATAGAATATCTAGGCATTGAAATATCAAATATAAGAGCATCACTAGACATTTTTATGCTTTTCGATCAGTTGCATGTGAAAACTATAGAACTAAATAATGAGGTAGAACA
>CM035219.1:5661218-5666218 GCA_020233015.1 Callinectes sapidus
ACTCATATTGAGTGAATGGATCAGCAGAGGTGGTCCACAAGATGCCCTTGTTTCACCACATACACGGCAGTCTCCATTATTAATGGGCTGCATATGTGCAGTGGATCCTAGTATCTTTGTCCTGAACGTGCGTATAATAAAATAATATGTAACATGACAGAGGAACAATGAGACATTTGCAGAAACCCTAACAAAAGTTTTTTTTTTTTATTAGTTGCAAACTTTATTATGAAACTAAGTTTACCATATTACACAATCTTTAATTGAAAGTTGAAATTGTAAAGAATCACTTTATATACCAATTTACAGGCATTTCCTCTAGTCGAGAAGTAAAGGTCCCAGTTGCTAGCCCTCATCCAGGAGAGGGAGGCTATCCTCACCTCCAAGGCCTCCAGCCCTTAATTCCCAAGAATGAAGGCCAAGGCCTACGCTGATATCACTGCTAGGTTCAATGCCTGTTTTCCATGCCCTGAGCCCAGGACCACCAAGCATCTGAAAAGAAACTGGGATCATATCAAGAGTGAGTAGGTTTGATTTTCAAGTTATTCTGTTTCATCTGTGTATTATAATATTATACTCATTTGGAAATATTCCCTTTCTTTATAGGTGGCATAAGATTGTATAGCTAGATTTGCTTTATTAGTTTTTCCTTTTATAATGATCAATTTTTAGTAATTAATTCAGCATCACAAACAAGCTAGAATGTTATTTTATAAAACTACTTTTTATGGTTAATTTGATGGTAGTCAATATTATTCAATCTATAAACTAAGGGAAAGATGAGGTTTGCATCTAATGGCATCTAACTAGATGTACATATTAGCTTTATAATAACAATTCCTCCAGGATAAAAGCTTAAGGACTTCCATACATTACAAAGACAAGCAAATTCATCCTCAATATTACATGCCAGAATTAGGGTTAAGCAAAGAATTAGATTATTTGATTATTGATAATGGAATAAAAGATCAATGGTTCAGTGATGTATAAATTAAAGAACAGAATAGGTGTGTGTGTGTGTGTGTGTGTGTGTGTGTGATTTTTTTTTCTTTTAGTATTATAGTGTGTGTGTGTGTGTGTGTGTGTGTGTGTGTGTGTGTGTGTGTGTGTGTGTGTGTGTGTGTGTGTGTAAAGGAAATTTATTTTTACGTATAAATATTTTATTTTTTGTATAAATAAAATTTTAACGAAATTCACTTTTTTTTTTATTTCCACTAAATGCTTTCCTTTTTTATAACATTGTAAAACAGAACAACTAAGCTTAAAAGTATTCACAGCCAATGTAAATGTCAGTAAACTTCAAATAGGTACAATATATATATATATATATATATATATATATATATATATATATATATATATATATATATATATATATATATATATATATATATATATATATCACAGATTCCTCACCAAGACAAATAAAATAATCAGCATAGACTAGTGTCCTCAAAAAGAGTTAATCCAGAACCTTTCCCCTCAAAAAATACCACATTCCAAAACTGTTATGTCCGGTCACAAAGACTTCTCGGTTGGCCACTTGTTCCCAGGGCAAAACAGGTGCCTCTGTTAAAACTGAAAACTGCATGACCCCCAACCTTGTAATGGAGAAAGAACAACACAATACAAACTTTTAAGTAGAATTGCACTGTTGTGGAAGTAGAATCCCATCACAAATGGGAGCAAGGTACAACCCAAGGATTCTAAGAAGGATACCTAGCCGTGAATTATAGCTTGGAGGAAAGATCATGGCGCCACAGTGGCCACTGACGGAAGCTAAAGATAGAGAATGGAACCCATTTTCTCTGTTTCACAAGAGATGGCTATATTGTTTTGCTTAATTTTTCGCCTTCCTTTTCTTATATTAGTCGTATATTCACTCATTCATGGGTACATTGATACATATACATATAGATTAATATATTTTATTGTGTAATATCGGTTACATAAAGTCAATAACCATAATGACTAGATTAATTCTGAAACTGTAAACATAATTTTAATGCCTCCTAAGCATTGAATTTCATACTTGCAATGTTGTGACAAGAATAATCATTGTATTCACATAACAAAATTATTGATAAAAGCACACACACACACACACACACACACACACACACACACACACACATATATATATATATATATATATATATATATATATATATATATATATATATATATATATATATATATATATATATATATATACCTGTCTTACCCGTGAGATGTGGGACTGCATTATTAGGCCATGGTAACAACGAGGTGGTGGTCTTTACAGTCAGCTTGCGTTGGAGCCACTGCATTCGTCTGCAAGTGAAATGTGTGTCAGCGCCAATAAAATTCAACTCAACAATAAAACAGTTACTATGTCACAACCTTTAGAGCAATCTGGATGAGGTTAGGCTAGATTTGTAAATGTTTTAACGATATTTATCTAACGTTTCCTTAGTGAGGCAGATACTCTGATATATAGAATGGCTTTTTATTTAAATGTATGTCATACTTATTGACTTATCACTACATACCTTCTAGTGTTTCTAGGGAACAGATGAAGGCGCATCCGTGGACAAGTTGCTCAATTTTCGCCACCAAAGCAGCAAGAACTGTTCCTTGTTGTAAGTGGGGATATTTAGAATGTGGTGGTGGTGGAGCGGTGCCGTTGTGTGGCGTCAACAGCTGGCCCCGCCCAGGGGTCCCCCTCCCCTCCATTACTCTAGACTACTGCTGCCCTCTAATGTCCACTGACGGCATGAACATTTTCCTCAATTTCGCCAATTCGATCACTTCATCCTTGATTATAACATCCTTGGTACAACCTAAGGGGTAAAATCATGCTGCAATATCTGCTTGCCTGGTGTTACCTGATGCTGCGCTTTCTTGGTAGTCTGGTGTTGGGACGTTTTCCACTACTCTGACCTGTGGCCCTTTCTCCGCTGGCAGTCCTGAGAGGTGTTGTTAGAATACTGAACCTCTTTTTCAGTATTCCAAACATCCTCTCTCTCTCTCTCTCTCTCTCTCTCTCTCTCTCTCTCTCCTCCTCTCTCTCTCTCTCTCTCTCTCTCTCTCTCTCTATATATATATATATATATATATATATATATATATATATATATATATATATATATATTGTTACTTTCCTCCAACTTGAAGTTGCTTCCCTGATTACAGTTCTCATTTCTCTATCTTTCAAATAATCCTGCATCCATTCTAGTAGTTTCCCTCGCAGTCCACCTATGTGCTTCAGTTTCCATAATAGTCTCTTGTGTGAAACTGTTGTTACGACCCCAGGTTAAACCCTGACAAGGTTCCCAACCCAACTGGGGAGACCTGTCAATAAGTGAAGTCCATGAATAGTAAGGCCACGTTACAACGGGTTTAACGCTTTGGGTTAACTCAGGGGTGTAACTAGAAAAGAAAAAAAATCAATAAAATTAATAAAATGAACATAAGTTCTAGGGGATGGAGACTTAAGAAAAGAGTCTCATATATTCACAAGATTTATTCACAAATAATTAAGATTGGGAATTAAGTTCAACCAGGATAAAAATAAGTCAGGTCCGTTACAGTTAAGGGAATTATAATCACTTCCAGTAAAATTAAAATAACACAAAAATTAAATGTTTCACCTCAAAAATAGGAATAATTCAAGAACTAAGAGACACCAAAATAACTGAGAAAGATCCACACACGCTGGTGATCACATACACACCAGTTCAGAAACCGAATAAATCCCGGATTACACAGAGAAAATAATCACCAGAACACACCATAATAACGTTCACAAGAAAATAGCACCACAACTTGTTAACACCCGTAGCTGAATCACCATAATAAGAAATGAACCCAACACAATGCAATAATGATGCTAAGATAAAGGAAACCGGGCGGGCACCTACAAAATGGCGTACCTGAGGGGATTACACGAATCACGAAAAAACACCCGTCACCACTCTCGCCAAAATACCACAATAAATCAAGGACAAACCCTTACACCAAATAACCCGTAAAACATCTCAACACATTGGCAATAATTGTGCCTAAAAGACAGAATCCTAGCACCAAGAATAAGAACAATAGAAAAATACTCAGCCCGGTACAAAGAGAGACACCACTGCGTCTGGTCCCCTCGCCCCTCGCCCGCTCGCTCAGGTCTGTCCCTCCCCTGACCGGTTTTCGTCCGTCGCGCTTCTCTCTCCCTCCTCGGCGGAGGAACACCATTACGTCACACAACGCCTCTTCCACCTCAAGGCCTTAATTACAACTCCCTAACGCGAACGGAAATTAAACTATTATTCTAACAATACATTTACACAATTATAATATAGATACATGCATCACAAATAAATTCATATATGGCACTACATAATTAGCTTCCCTCGGGGGAGCGACGCGGTGCGTACTCGACCTTCACAGAGCAGCCTTGTTTGTCACATAAATTCCGCTGACCTGACAAAACGTGACCCGGCTAGTCACCAACGAACCTTCTAGACGCTACGCAGTTATGTGAACATTACAATATATTTACGAATAACGAGATTACATACATATAGTAAATAATAGTATAAGGTATATATATATAAATAATGGGCTGTCCTGGGAGCATTACATATAGTTACATACAAACAAACATTGCTCGCAGGACATCAATAATAATATTTAACGTCAATACCTGACGGTCGTAATACTGTATTGAATGCCTTTTTGATATCTAGGTAGACAGCATGAACACACCCATCTCTGTTTTCGATTCCTTCAATTACTCGTGTATAGAAACTTGTTAGGTTCGTGACACATAATTTTCCTTGTCTGAATCCAAATTGCCTATTTGATATAACTCTATTGTCTTCCAAATATCTCACTCATTTCTCTTTAATTGATATCTCACATATTTTGCTTTAGCGGGTCAGTCTTCTTTCCTCATTTGTAAACAGGCACTATGTTGGCCCCCTTCCATTCTTATGGTACCCTCCCCTCCTCTATTGAAGTGGTAATCT
>CM035219.1:5671218-5712613 GCA_020233015.1 Callinectes sapidus
TTCTTGGTCTTCTTCCACCTGGCATCCACTCCCAGCATCCCCGTGCAACTCTTTCGTCTTCCATTCTATCTAGGTGTCCCAGCCATCTCAGTTGACCTTTATCTATTTTGTTCAGCACAAAGCAGAAGCCGACGCTTTTCCTTATATCTTCATTTCTTATTCAACCTCTCCTAGTCTTTCCTACCATTGCTCTCAGTGGTCTCGTCTCTGCTGCTTGAATCCTGCTTCTGTCTGCTGATTTCATCACCCAACTCTCAGATCCATATGTTAAGGTTGGTGTTAGAATAGTATTGAAGATTATCCTTTTTACTTCTAGTGGGACTTGCTTTTCTTTCATTATTGGCCATAGAGTCCCAACACTGGCACTAAATTTATTTATTCTCTCTGAAATATCTCTCCCATTTCCGCCCTCTTCAGTAACAACATTTCCAAGATATTTAAAAGTATTTGTATTCATAATAATTTTATTACCGATGTTAATATTGAAATCCTCTTCTTCAGTTCTATTCACAGTCGGTAGTTCAGTCTTCTCAACATTCATTTTCATATTTTTCTCAAAAAGCACTTATTCCACCGTGTAAGTTCTCCAATTTCTTCTCGGTTGGTGCTCCATACAGCTATGTCATGTGCATATACCATTTTTCTATTCTTGTAATCCTCTCTACCTTCCTTGAAATCCTCTATCACTGTTTCCATACCTTGGTAGTGTAGTACATAACGATGGTGGGTCGAGCCAAGAAGTCACACGGCGGATTGGCCTAGCCCACGGTGTTATGGATTCGCTCAACACAAGTATTTGGCGTTGTCGATACTTGTGCAGACGGACAAAGATTCGGATCTTTAAGTCGCTGGTGATCCCTGTCTTACTCTATGGTTGTGAGACATGGACACTGAACAACGACCTGAAGAGGCGAATTGATGTCTTTGGTACTAGATGCCTTCGCAGGATCATGGGATACCGCTGGCATGACTTTGTGTCAAATCAGCGATTGTTCCGTGAGACCGATTCGAGGCCTATAACTAGCATAGTCCGTCACCGCCAAATGCGGCTATACGGGCATGTGGCGCGATACCCGGAAGCCGACACTGCTTGTCGGGTTGTTTCCGTAAGGGACAGCCGACTTGGAGGAGGCCTAGGGGACGCCCACAGAACTCCTGGCTGCGGCAAGTCGATGCCTCCTGCTGGGAGTTACTCGGTATAGGAAGGGAGCCTGCATGGAGACTCGCGATGCGTGACCGGCAGGAGTGGCGCCGTAGGGTAGGCGAGGCAACGCGCCCTTCGGCGTATGCCCCCCATGATTGATTGATTGACACTACTCCGCTGATACTGCCCCTTCCGAATAAAAGTGACTTATGAGTTTCAATATATTTTGCTGTAAACAGCGCAAATGCAATGGGTAAGTGAAATAATTCCTACTAAGATTAGGTTGAATCTTACTCAAAATTTTATTGCCTATATTTGCTCATACAAACAGCATTATTAGGGCTGAGCAAGTCTTGCGTTTCATATGTGGATAAACAGTTATCAAGTTAATTAAGTTAGTTAGTAATCAAGTTTTTTTTATGTAGAAGAGAGGCGGCCAAGGGCAACAAAGATAAAAGAAAAAAGCCAATTGAAGTGTGTAAGGGCGAACCACTACCTCAAGACAGAGGTAACGAGCGAGTCCGGTTTCGGACAGAAGGACTCTTTCAGCCACTCGTTCGCCACTTCCTCTCCCATTCGTTCATCCTCAACCGCTCGTTCAACTCCCTCGTTTCGAACCACCACATACGTGTAAGAGGATCACGTAATCCACGCGGCCGAGGCTATATATATAGGACACCACCCTCCAGTCAGCAGAGCGATCAAGACGAGGCTAGTGGAAAGACTTCTCCTGTCACCTGCTGTTACCCTGCCGGAGAGGAAGGTCCTGAGCTGCCTACCTTCCACTGTTACCTACCCTCGCTTGATTTAGCCTCTCGCTCTCACTGGACGTCGGATACCGTTGGGCTGGTTACGTTGCTCCACTTCTACAGGACCACCACCTACTTCAGTTGTGTTTGCCTCTACATCCGTGACAGGTATTTAGAGTGAATCTTCTGTTGTTGCGCCCCTTTCCTGGTTCTCGTTGTCGAGACTATAGTCTTTCATAAGGGACGTAACACGGAAGATTTATTTCTCGTACTGATTGTCCGGAGTAGTGTGCCTTGTTATTGGCGTGTTGCCTTTAGTGGTTCCTGTTTCTTTTATTGTGTCATGTGTGCACGAATTAATATATTTAAGGAAGCATTCCTAGTGTTTATTGTCCCCCTTGACAGATATTAGCACTTCCTGTGGACCTTTTTATTCTTGATAGGCCGGGAGAGAGTATTGCTCCCCGTTTGCCTTTACAAGTGGCGACCTCGCCAGGATAAGTGCTGTTATCTGCTTGGGTGTTTAAGTCGCCTTAAGCGCGCACTCACTGTCTGTGGCCCGGAAGTGAGTTCCTAGGATTATTACCCTCTAGTGCTTTTGAGGATTGTTGATTGTTTCTGTTAACACGGCTGTGTTTGCCTGTGTTTTTGCGTACTAGTTACGTTTGTGGCACTTTGCAGGGTGTGTCATTTATTTAATTTTGTTTACTGTTTCCTTGCTTGTAGAGTTGTTCTCTACTGGACTCGAAGGAAGTCAGTTTGTGGTTTGTGGTCTTTATTGTAGTTTGTTATTTTGTTATTGCTTGTGTGCCTTATTTTCTGTGCGACTAAGATGTCTTCTATTCAAGACCTGAAGGAACAAGCTGAGATCTTGGGCCTAAAAGGGGATGATATTGCTAAGTTTGTTCTGCAACAGCAAGCATATCAACGTGAGGAGCGTGCAAGGGAGCGTGAGGAACGTGAGATGGAACGGCAACGTGAGGAACGTGAAAGTGAACATAAGATCAAGTTAGCCGAAATTCAAGCAAACAAGGAGATTGAATTGGCTCGTGTTACTGCACCTTCACAGCCCATTTCTGACCCGGTTGTTGATCCGGTAAGTCGTCCTAAGCTTCCCTTGTTGCAGGATGGAGAAGACATCACTTCCTACCTCAACCGCTTCGAGCGAGTTGCTGAGTTACTCAATGTGAGGCAAGATAGTTATGCAGTACGGCTTGGAAGCTTACTTACTGGTAAGGCTGCCGAGTTGTATACTTCTTTGTCCGCTGATGTCACCAAAGACTATGACCTGTTGAGGAAAGCCTTACTCACTGGATTTAACAAGACTCCTGATGGTTACCGTGCTGAGTTCCGGAATGCCAAGATTTCATCCGGGGAAACTTTCCAACAGTTTTCCTCCCATCTGACCAGACTGTTTCAGGCATGGTTGGAAGCTTCCGAAATAGGTAACACTTTTGCTGATTTGAAGGAGTTCATGATACTTGACCAGTTCTTGTCTTCCCTCCATCCAGACTTACGTACTTTCCTCAAGGAACGGCGTCCCACTGCTTTGAAGGACGCCATTAAGCTAGCTGATGACTGGACCTCAGCTCACCCAACGCTTCCTCGCGCTGCAACTACCGGCTTTAGGAAGGCCACTCGACCATCTCAGCTATCTCCTTCCAACAAGGCAACACCAGCTCCTTCGAACTCTGCCAGCGGCCGAAGGGACACTTCCTCGTCCGTGACTTGCCATGGTTGTGGGGAAGTCGGGCACATTCGTCCTCGTTGCCCGAAGAATCCACGCAACTATAAGGAGGGTACGTCTGCCACGCTTCCATATAAGGTAGGATTTTGCCTGTCCGACCGAAGAGTTCCTCATTTCCAAGCCTCTGGTACTGTTAACGGGGCTTGGGTCTCCACAATCATTCGGGACACTGGCTGTTCCTGTGTGATGGTCTCGGAAGAGGTATTACCTGATATCGATACCTCCCACTGCAGGAAAGTCTTTGTGGCCGACTACTTGGGACGAGTAGATACATTTCCTGTAGTGTCCTGCTACCTTCGATGCCCCTATTACGAAGGTTGGACGGACGCCATCAGAGCCCCAATCAAGTTCGCCGGCGTTTTGGTTGGTAACATTGCAGGAGTTAGAAATCCTAATAGTTTGCATTCCTCAGCTGATGCCAGAGATGTCTCCTCCCCCATGGACTCTGCTATTTCACGTCCGGCTCAGACTGTTTTGCCATCACCAACAACTTCCTGTGCTGACACCTCTTCTCCGGTACCAGAACTCCATCCTGTGTGTGCCGTCCAGACCAGAGCTGGTAAGATGAAGCGTGTTCACCCCTTAGCTCTGCCAGCTCTACAGCATCTCTCTGTGACTCCTGATGACTTCAGTCGCCTTCAGGCCTCCTGTGACACTCTCTCTGCTGCTAGAGCTAAAGCCGCCTCGGGAGAAGCTGACAAAATGAGGAACGGGTCTACCTACCAATTCGTCATGGTTGACGGCCTCCTTTACCGTAAATGTTTAACCTCTGATCGGCCGGATAAGGTAGGCAAGACAACATTGGTTGCTCCCCGTGACTGTCGTCCTATTATCCTCTCTGTTGCTCATGAGAGCCCCTTGGCTGGCCACTTCTCCCACAGGAAAACTGAACTGAAGCTCGCGAACAGTTCTACTGGCCTGGTATGGGAACGGATATCAGAGCCTTCTGCCGTTCCTGTGACAAGTGCCAACGCTTTTCAGCTAAAGGACGTGTACGACCAGTCCCCCTGCATCCCATGCCTATCATCACGCAACCGTTTGCACGTGTTGCCATCGACTTGGTGGGACCACTTTCTCCTGCTTCATCTGATGGTCACAGGTACATCCTCACCCTTATTGATTTTGCGACTGGTTTTCCAGAGGCTGTACCCTTAAAGGACATAGACTCAATTTCTGTTGCTGAAGCCTTGCTTACAATTTTCTCCAGAGTTGGAATTCCGCGAGAAATACTGTCAGACCGTGGGACTCAATTTACTTCCAACCTGATGAGTGAACTGCACAAACTTTTGGGTGTGAAACCTATCTTCACCACTCCATTCCATCCTAGTGGGAACGGCCGGATCGAGAGACTACACGGACCTCTAAAAGCCGTTCTACGTAAGTTATGTGCCGAGAAGCCCCGCGAGTGGCATAGGTATCTTATACCCACCTTATTTGCCCTAAGAGAACTTCCGAGTGACCGGACTGGGTTTTCGGCCTTTGAACTTCTGTATGGCCGTTCAGTTCGAGGTCCACTCTCCGTTCTGCGAGATCTGTGGGAAGATCGCACCCTCCAGGAGGACGAACGGACCAGCTTCCAGTATGTCATCGAGTTGCAGGAGAAGCTGGCCGAATGTTCCCAGATTGCTGCACAACATGCGGACGTTAGCAGTTCCCGGTACAAGACTTACTTCGATCTCAAGTCACAAGATCGACAATTCAAGCCGGGTGATGAGGTGCTGGTACTCTTGCCTAGCGATACCAGTAAGCTGCTCATCACCTGGAACGGCCCCTATAAGGTACTGGAGAGGCGGGGTAAGGTTGACTATCTCATTGAGGATCCTCGGGGACCTAGACTCTACCATGCAAATTTATTGAAGAAGTATCACCGCAGGGCTCACGTGCAGCGGGCGGAAGTACTGGATGAAACACCTACTCTGGAAGAACTTACCGCTCCCGGGGACGAGACGGTGACTGTCATCCAGGAAGGTGATACTAACTCTGAGCCTGATTTACAGCTGCCCTTGACGCCAGATGGTATACTTCACCCTGCCTCAACTGACATCCCTGAAATTGGAGAACTCCACTGGGACCAGCAATTCCATCTTCAAGAACTTATGGACAGCTATCAGGATGTCTTCTCCAACAATCCAGGATGTACCTCCACCCTTACCCATGACATCACTTTAATCACTACCGACAGGGTGCAAGCGAAGATGTATCCAGTGCCGATCCATCTGAAACCTGCCTTCGAGAAGGAGGTCGAAACTCTCTTCCAACAAGGGATCATCCAACGGTCTTCCTCTCCTCATAGTTCACCTGTCGTCATGGTAAGGAAAACTGATGGTTCTTTTCGCATGGCCATAGACTATCGTCAACTGAATTCCATCACCGTCTTCCATGCTGAGCCTACTTGCAGCATGGAAGAAGATCTTCACAAGTTCTCTGGCGCTAAGTACTTCAGCGAACTAGACCTCTGCAAAGCTTACTATCAGATACCTCTGTCAGACCGTGCTAAAGCTTTGACTGCCTTTCCCACTCACTTAGGTCTGATGGAGTTCTGCCGGATGCCTTTTGGACTTGTTACTGCTTGCGCCACGTACATCCGCCTGATGAGACTTGTGTTGGCTGGACTGCCCAACGTGTGCTTCTACTTCGACAACATCTTCGTGTTCTCTGCATGCTGGGACGAACATCTTGAGGCTCTACGCCGCGTCTTTGAGCGACTACGGGATCACCACCTGACCGTCAAGCCTTCGAAGTGTCGGTTTGGAGTTACTTCCATCCAGTACCTCGGATTCGTTCTAGACGGAACATCTTTACGACCCCAGCATAGCAAGATTGAAGCGATAACTAAGTTATCTCCACCTACCAACAAGAAACTGCTAAGAACTTTCCTTGGTCTAGTTTCCTTTTACAGATTGTTTATTCCGCAGGCGTCTGACTACACTGGCCCATTGTCCGACCTGCTAAGGAAGACTAGTCCGGAATCTCTTCCCTGGAATGAAGATCTGTTGGAGCGATTCTACCATCTGAAGGCCGCACTATCTTCACAACCTGTACTGAAATTGCCTGATCCCCACGAGACCTTCGTCCTACGGACTGATGCTTCCCTTCATGGTCTGGGAGCTGTCCTGCTGCAGTACCAGGATGAATGTCCACATCCAGTTGCCTATGCCAGTAGGAAACTCCTTGACAGGGAGAAGAGGTACTCCACAATCGAACGAGAGTGTCTCGCCATTATTTTTGCCATCTCTAGGTTTGATTTTTACCTTCGAGGTAAAGAATTTATTTTAGAAGTTGACCACAAGCCTCTTTTGTATTTAGCCACCTTTAAGGGGAAAAATGATAGATTGCTTCGTTGGGCTTTGGCCCTTCAGACTTACAAGTTTCGGGTTGTACATATTGCTGGCAAAGACAACTTGGGTGCTGACCTCTTGAGTCGGTCTTCTAACTAAGTTATGTTTTGTTCCTTTTTGTTTTTATGTATATAAGTATGTGTTAGTAATGCTTAATCTACTCCAGTAGATTCTTGTTCCGGGGGTGGTGTAAGGGCGAACCACTACCTCAAGACAGAGGTAACGAGCGAGTCCGGTTTCGGACAGGAGGACTCTTTCAGCCACTCGTTCGCCACTTCCTCTTTCATTCGTTCATCCTCAACCGCTCGTTCACCTCCTCGTTTCGAACCACCACGTACGTGTAAGAGGATCACGTAAGCCACGCGGCCGAGGCTATATATATAGGACACCACCCTCCAGTCAGCAGAGCGATCAAGACGAGGCTAGTGGAAAGACTTCTCCTGTCACCTGCTGTTACCCTGCCGGAGAGGAAGGTCCTGAGCTGCCTACCTTCCACTGTTACCTACCCTCGCTTGATTTAGCCTCTCGCTCTCACTGGACGTCGGATACCGTTGGGCTGGTTACGTTGCTCCACTTCTACAGGACCACCACCTACTTCAGTTGTGTTTGCCTCTACATCCGTGACAGGTATTTAGAGTGAATCTTCTGTTGTTGCGCCCCTTTCCTGGTTCTCGTTGTCGAGACTATAGTCTTTCATAAGGGACGTAACACGGAAGATTTATTTCTCGTACTGATTGTCCGGAGTAGTGTGCCTTGTTATTGGCGTGTTGCCTTTAGTGGTTCCTGTTTCTTTTATTGTGTCATGTGTGCACGAATTAATATATTTAAGGAAGCATTCCTAGTGTTTATTGTCCCCCTTGACAGATATTAGCACTTCCTGTGGACCTTTTTATTCTTGATAGGCCGGGAGAGAGTATTGCTCCCCGTTTGCCTTTACAAAGTGCCAGTCCCTGAAGAAGTTCGGATTCGTGAGCCAAAAGAATGGGATGAGTGTCTTGATACCTCCCTCTTCAAAGAGTTCAAGTCATAGGCAGGTAAAATACGGACTTGGCATGATTCTGGGCAGAAATATAAAGCGCATGAGACTCAGGTGATGGAAGGCTCAAGTACCTTTTGTGGGCACGAGAGCGAGCTGTGTTAAACCAGGGTTTGGAAGGTTTAGGTCGAGAGAAAGAATGAGGAATGTACGCCTCCATGTCAGACACTCTCACTTTTATGTGCTCAGCGCACACAGACGGATCCCTGACAAGGAAGCAGGAATAATTCCTAGGAAAATCATCATTATACCTCCTCAGGTCTCCCCAACTAGCAGAGACAAAGCGCCAATGGCACCTCCGCTTTGCCAAAAACTCCTTCATCCATAGAAAGTGTTGAAATCTTTCCGGATGTAGCACCCCTCGAGACTTCTGGCATCTAGCCAAAAACATCTCCAACAACTTTACTTCTTCATCTTTCCCTCCTTTAGTTCAACCTGATGGCACCAATGCCATCTCATCCATCTCTTAAGCTAAACTCTTCGCTCAAACCTTTGCTTAAAACTCTACATACCTTGGATGATTCTGGGCTTGTTTCTCCCTCTCCGCCCGCCTCTGACTACTTCATGCTACCTATTAAAATCCTAAGTAATGATGTTTTCCATGCCCTAGGTAGCCTAAACCCTTAGAAGGCTTATGGACCTGATTGGGTCCCTCCTATTGTTCCCCGAAACTGTGCCTCCGTGATTGCACCTTGTCTAGTCAAACTCTTTCAACTCTTTTTATCTACATCTACCTTTTCTTCTTGCTGGAAGTTTACCTACATTCAGCCTGTACCTATAGAGGGTGACCGTTCTAATCCTTCAAACTACCGTCCTATTACTTTAATCTCCTGCTTATCTAAAGTTTTTGAATCTATTCTCAACATGATTCCTAAACATCTATCATTTCACAATCTTCCATCTGATCGCCAGTATCGCTTCCGTCAAGGCCGCTCAGCTGGTAATCTTTGGGTTTTCCTTACTGAGTCTTGGTCATCCTCTTTTAGAGATTTGGTGAAACCTTTTCTGTAGCTCTAGACATATCAAAAGCTTTTGATAGAGTCTGGCACAAAGCTTTAATTTCCAAACTACCCTCCTACTGCTTCTATCATTCTTTTTTACAACTTCATCTCAAGTTTCCCTTCTGATCGTTCTATTGCTGCTGTGGTAGACGGTCACTGTTCTTCCCCTAAATCTATTAACAGTAGTGTTCCTCAAGGTTCTTTCTCAACACCCACCCTTTTCCTATTATTCATCAATGATCTTCCAAACCAAACTTCTTGCCCTATCCACTCGTATGCTGATGATACTACCTTGAACTTTTCTACCTCTTTCCATAGACAACCAATCCTTCAGGAAGTATACCGCTTATGCAGGGAAGCCTCAGAATGCCTAACTTCTGATCTCCCTAAAATTTCTGATTGAGGCAAAGCAAACTTAGTGTTGTTCCATGCCCCATAACTCAAATTCCTCCACCTATCAGTTCGACACAACCTTTAAAATAACTATCCCCTCATCTTCATTGACACTCAACTGTCCCCATCTACACCGAACATTCTTGGTCTATCCTTTACTTATAATCTAAAACGGGGAACTTCACATCTCCTCTCTAGCTAAAACAGCTTCTTTGAAGTTAGGTGCTCTGAGCCGTCTTCGCCAGTTTTTCTCATCTCTCCAATTGCTAATTCTATACAGGGGCCTCATCCGTCCATATATGGAGTATGCTTCACATGCTTCGGGAGGCTCCACTCTTACAGCTCTATTGAACAGGGTGGAATCAAGAGCTTTTCGTCTTATCAACTCCACTGCTCTGACTGACTCTTCAGCCTCTCTCTCATCGCCCACAATGTTGCCTCTCTTGCTCTCTTTTACCGCTATTTTCATGCTAACTGCTCTTCTAATCTTGCTAACTGCATGCCCCTCGCTGCACAAGCCTTGCCTCTACCTGTCACTCCTATTCTGTCCACCTCTGTTATGCAAGAGTTAACCAGTATTCTCAGTCTTTCATCCCTTTCTCTGGTAAACTCTGGAACTCTCTCCCTGCTTCTGTATATTCATCTGCCTATGACTTGAACTGTTTCAAGAGAGAGATATCAAGACACTTATCCCATTCTTTCGCCTATTGATTTGGAACCTTCGCAGGGACCGGCACTTCAGTGTGCTTTTTTTTTTTGTTTGATTTTTGTTGGCCTTGGCCGCCTTCCTTCTACATAAAAAAAAAAAAACAATCAGCCACTTGTGGGATTCTTGTAGACAGGGCTCAGTAGTCATTCACGGATGGCAGACTGCACACTCCCATGTAAAGTAGGATAGCTATAAATGTCCGCATTTTATTCTCATCCGTCTTGAAAATAGTAGCAATATCTCTTTGAGTAGCATACAGGTTTGTGGTATCCTGACACGAATAAAAGAAGAGAGAAGAAATAGTATAATAACAGTACCAGAGTAGGTAGGAGGTGAAAACTTGACAAGGATTGATGGGAAGGTCCCCAAAGCCGGACAGTTTTATGAAAGGGTACTGCAGGAATGACCCAGAAGTAAACATAGAGAGTCAGGGGAACTGAGATGTTTGGTCCTGGGTAACCAGAAAGAGCAGTAAACCTCAGGAGAGGGGACATTTATAAGCCTAACTTTGAGAGATGCATTATCTTAACTCCGCCCCCATACCACAGTGGGTGTGTCTAGTATGTATAAGGTTGACCAGTGCCATGATACCCAGGCATGCCACGCCTAAGGCGTGTCTTTTGTAAGAGATGTAATTACTGCATGTTGGAATATGTAAAATGTATAGAATATTCGACCTTAGCTATAAGGATAGTTTCTGAGGAAAATATGTGACAACTGAAATATAAAATGAGATGTAACGGAGAGAAGAAAAACTTTTTAGAAACAGCTTGTTGAGAGAGAGAGAGAGAGAGAGAGAGAGAGAGAGAGAGAGAGAGAGAGAGAGAGAGAGAGAGAGAGAGAGAGAGAGAGAGAAGCTGAGGAGGTTGCAGCTTTCGTAACCAGAGGAGGGTTAGGGGCGACATGGAGACACATAAGCTTGTATCAGTAAGTGGAGTTTTGAATGTTGGTAATGCAGTCTAATTTATTTGTTGTGTTTATGAAATGTAAGGCGGAAAATAGTGGTTAGAGTGTTATATTATTAAGATGTTCAGAGTTAAGGTGTGCTACGAATATTGGTGTGAAATGTATTTCGACATTGATATTGAATTATTATTATTGATGTGAGATTGATGACAAGCGTTGATAACTTTGGGTGTTACGTACATTGATATGGGATATATTTGACATTGTTACTGAATTATATGGAGTTGAATTTAGATGAGATTATGTGAGAAACTTTGATAATATTGTGTGTGAAGTATATTGACTTGAATTGTGAGGAGAGACTTGAAGAGAACTTTGGGGATATTGTGTGTTATGTGTATTGGAAGTCATCAGCTGGTTGCTGGAGTAAGGCTTAGGTCACTAACTTGTGTACTTAGCTATTAAGTCAATTAAATGAGAAAATGTTAGCAGTGTATATTATCATACCTCGTGGTTATTGATATTGAGTGATAATCTTACACAACTATGCAATTGCAACGTGCATGCAAGAAATTGCAGGGGACATTTGGTGGCAGCGGTGGGATAGATTGATGCAATTGTATAGTTGCAATATACTGAAAATTTATGCAAGATAAGAGTTTTGAGATCAAGGTGCAGTGGATATAAGAATGGACATTTGTTAATATTGTGGATTGAACATTGAGATGTTTCATTGATTGCAGTATTGTTGAATTGCAACGTTTGTAAATGAAGCATATAGTGCATAGACTACGTCATCACAGCCCATCACGTACTGATCGAGTAAATCTGTTGTCATCCAGACCCGGTTTTAGAATGGCACAGTCACCCATGTTTCCCCATACGATCTAACAACACCATGTATTAGCACTGGATAAATAGCTGTGGATATAACTGATAGTTCAAAAGTGATTGGGTTGATTTACATAGTGGGGAGAAGAAAGAAGCCTGAAGATCTTAAATGATTTAGCAAAAAAATATATAATGATATGGAGAAGACAGTTAATTTTTTTGTCAAGTGGAGAAAGTACATCGTTGGGAAATCAAAATAAAGCTTACGAAGTGTTGTAGTTTCACCAAAAAAAATAGAGAGAGAGCAGGAATTTGTATAGATTTTATTCGCAAGAGAGTAAATTAGCTATTTATTCTTTAAAGTTTCAAAATTTTCGAGAATATTGTGAGTTGAGATATTATCTATAATTTTTGATGTCACAATCGAGACCAAATTTATGGATAGATGAAATTTTAACAATCTTCAACAGCGAAGGAAAAGTTAGTGGCCACAGATTGATTAAGAGTTTTCCCAAAGGTATTGCAAATAAATATGAATTTCGTTTTAGTAGCAGTGATGATATATATATATATATATATATATATATATATATATATATATATATATATATATATATATATATATATATATATATATATATATATATATATTTATTTATTTATTTATTTATTTATTTATTTATTTAAAACCTAAATTTGTTACTTCATGATTTAATCACGGATAGAAAGATAGAAAGATAGAAACAATAGGACAATGGTGCCACAAAATATGAAAACAATTGAAATGAAGGAAAAAGGCGTTGTTTGAGATTTATCCTGAAGATCACTCGCTCCCAAGCCTAGTCAGTGAATTAGTATCTGTGACTGGTCAGCCAAGGGAAATTATTACGGAGTTTTTATTAGGATAGAAGGAATTGTAGCAAAATTCGAGACCTTGAAACTAGCAGGTAAAGAAATATATAATGTTATTTTGTCTCCATTCTCGTGAATGACTTATCGAAGAAATTTTCATATATTCTGGTTGATATGGACTAAAAAAAAAAAAAAGAAAAAAAAGAAAAAAAGTCAGATTAAGTGTATAAAAAGGTTATTAAATATCAAGGATTCTAAGAAGGATACCAAGCCGTGGAGGAAAGATCATGGCACCACAGTGGCCACTGGCGGAAGATAAAGATAGAGAATGGAACCCATTTTCTCTGTTTCACAAGGGATGGCTATATTGTTTTGCTTAATTTTTCGCCCTCCTTTTCTTATATTAGTCGTATATTCACTCATTCATAGGTACATTGATACATATACACATAGATTAATATATTTTATTGTGTAATATCGGTTACATAAAGTCAATGGCCATAATGACTAGATTAATTATGAAACTGTAAACATAATTTTAATGCCTCCTAAGCATTGAATTTCATACTTGCAAGGGTGTGACAAGAATAATCATTGCATTCACATAACAAAATTATTGATAGAGCACACACACACACACACACACACACACACACACACACACACACACACACATATATATATATATATATATATATATATATATATATATATATATATATATATATATATATTGTTATGCTGGCCCCCCCGGTCCACACACACCAACACAGCTTCCAAGGCGACGACAGGTACACTCTTACCAAGTACCAACAGCGTCACCCTCAGGACAGTATACAGCACGGGGTCGGCAGCACACACACAGGGACACTTCTCGGCGAAGATTCGTGGCTAGCAAGGCGAGCGAGGTACAGACCCACAGACCCCAGACTTACTCAGAGAGGCAGGAATACAGTTAAAGGCACGACACAACTTCCTTACTTTACTGGTACACAAGAGTTAATACAGGATGGCACACAGTACTTATACCACAACACAAACAGGGCAGGATCACGTTCTCAAGGGAGACAGGCAGGCGCTCTCATCCTCAGGGAGAGCGGGGCAGGCTCGCGTCCTCAAGGGGAGAGTGGGGCAGGCGCTCTCATCCTCAGGGAGAGCGGGGCAGGAACACGTCCTCAGGGGAGAGCGGGGCAGGCGCTCTCATCCTCAGGGGAGAGCGGGGCAGGCTGGCGTCCTCTCACCTCACTGGGCCCCAACCTCTTCCTCTCTCTTCTCTCCCCTCACTGGCACTCCTGTCGCCGCCCGCCGGCCCGGGGCCGAAACTATTTGCTGACAACAGCCCCCCTTTCCCTTGTGTCGCCCCTCTAGCGCGTCCCTTCTACTGGCCAATCAGGCACAGAATATCCACCTGGCCGCAAACTCCGACCCTCACTACCACTTCTGCACCAATGTCATCATTGCCAATCTGGTAGCATTGCCAACGCTATCTTCACACTAAGCGCCGCCGCAACAATATATATATATATATATATATATATATATATATATCTTGCCTGTGAGACGTGGGATTGGATTATTAGGCCATGGTAACAACAGGGAGGTGGTCTTTCCAGTCAGCTTGCGTTGGAGCCACTGCATTCGTCTACAAGTGAAATGTGTGTCAGCGCCAATAAAATTCAACTCAACAATAAAACCAGTCACTATGTCACAACCTTTAGAGCAATCTGGATGAGGTTAGGCTAGATTTGTAAATGTTTTAATGATATTTATCTAACGTTTCCTCGGTGAGGCAGATGCTCCAATATATAGAATGGCTTTTTATTTAAATGTCATATATATTAACTTATCTTATCATTATCTATCACTACATACCTTATAGTGTCTCTAGGGAACAGTTGTAGGCGCATCTGTGGACATGTTGCTTAATTTTCGCCACAAAAGCAGCAAGAACTGTTCCTTGTTGTACGTGGGGACATTTTGAATGTGATGGTGGAGCGTTGCCGTTGTGTGGCGTCAACAGCTGGCCAGGCCCGGGGGTCCCCCTCCCCTTCACTACTCTCCACTGCTGCTGCCTCTAGTGTCCACTGATGGCATGAACATCTTCCTCAATTTCGCCAATTCGATCACTTAATCCTTGATTATAATATCCTTGTTAAATATGTTGTTGATATCCCAACGTTGCAGTAATATCAAGATCAAGATATTAGAAGTAAACATTGAAAGTGAGAGTATTTGAGTTTGGGTTCGTATCGGAGCAGGAGTATCGTTGATATCACGTGTTATGGCCTATTTATGAAAATCTGCGGCTACCAGATGTCACTGGCCGGTAAGAGATAGCTGAGCCAAGAAAGATATTAACTATCGCGATTTTTCTGTGCTTAACCAAGCAGTTGTGTGGCATCGTATCATTATGTACAAGTGAAGTAATATAATAGCATTTTAGTAGTACATTGGAAATCGTTTACCGTGATGTATCTTGAGAAACCAGGGCCAGAATGTTTAACATCTGGCAATTCCATTTCACATTGTTCTTACGATTATGAATAAGATTAAACTAATATTGTGTTGTTCACCCGTTTAGCATAATCAGTGTGCATTCTTCAGTTAGAAAAGTACTCGTTTAGAGTGTATCAGTCTCTATTTTGACGAATATCAAAGTGAGGCAAATCTTGCCACTTAAGATTCAGGAGACTGTCCCTCATCCAAGACCAGCGGCAAGGTGTGTGGTGCAAGTTGACATGTTTCAAGCTGGAGGGCGGGAGGGCTCTGGGAACACAGGACCACACGGGGTGTGTTGAAGGGGGAATACTGAAGCATAATCTGTGGGAATGACAGCAGACAGCACCGTGATGAGGCCCTCCTCGGATGAAATCAAGACAAACATGAGTCATATCTGATCTCAGATGACTGATGGTCTCTGAGCTCGGATATCCGCTATTGAACTATTCAATATTATTATCATTAAATATCCGCTAAAAGAGAAGTTGACCCTTAAAACCTATATTTATTTTCCATATTCTAATGTGAATCAAATATCTAGAGAGGCCTGGAAGTGCTGATCTTGCATTTTTATTGTTTATAAACGCCAAAAAAAGGTGAAATGAGAGTGCCAGTTTGTCGACTTTGGCTTCACATCTCAGGAAAATACATAAAGGAAATGTTTTTCTCTCTTGCTATATTTTTCTTGCGAAGCTTTTTCATTACCCAACTCGTGCATGAAGTTACTTTGACACGTAACTGCTTTTATAACCGTAGGTAAATCACGGTAAGGATGAAGTAATTTTTGGCTCGGTTATCGCTTACCTTGTAAAGCCATCTGGTGGCAGAGCTTCATACATAGCCCATTATGAACTGGCTTGGGATTAGAAAAAAATTGTCCAACACATGAAGCGGTTCTAAATGCGAGTGGACGAGTAATGTTGACCTGAGGATGATGTAAACTGAAGTTGAAAATTGAAGACACATGGTTTTGTGGTCAGTGAAGATGAAGTTTGAGATCAGAGGTAATATGAGGTGTAGATTGTGAGAAGATTTGAATACCAAACCTTTACAATTGTATATTGAAGGAGAGAGAGAGAAGATTGTGAGTGCAAGGATACATAGGAAACATACATTATTAGTATTGATGAGATAGACGGAAACAGAGTTGGTGGTAAATGATTTGAAAGATAATCCCAGATATAAATGCTCAGTAGCTCAGACATCAGTGATAGAAGTGAGAGTGATACATGACAGATTTGAGTCAGTGCCAGGAATTGTTAGAGCTCAGTTTTGTGCCCAGACTTAGTGAAGTTAGAAAATGATGAAGTTAAGAAGAGATCAAAATTGTGATAAGTTATAGACATATCTCCAGGAAAATATTCAGCTGGAGCTAGAGAGAAAACATAAGGATATGTGCAATCTGGTATAAAAGGAAACCTTACCAATGGGTAATGATAAATATGTACTTAATAATATAACAGAGAATATAAGGAAGAAAAGTTAAAAGCATATAGTGAAATTATTTATCATGAGGAGACTGATGAAAATCAAAATCTTAAAGAAATTAATGACACCATACAGTTACACTCTATGCATAAGCCCCCCTCAAAAAAAATAATAAAATAAGGATGGTAGTATAAGGGTTTGCATTGATTTTTGGAAATTAAATCAGCATGTACAGAATGATTCATATCATATTCATAACTTAGGAAAAGGAATAATTTTCTCATGTCAGATTTAAAGCAAGGCTACCAAGAAATTCAGTTAGGAAAAGAGAGTAAACCATGAGACTAAAGGAAACTCCTGCAGCTTTTGTAAAATTATTAATTAAGTGTTAGCAGATTGACAGGGTGTGACATACATGTGTACATGGATGATGATATCATCATGGAAAAAATTTAGAGGTTTTTCTTAGCTTGCAAGAAGCTCAGTTACAGTAAATTTGAAAAAAAAAATGCAATTTTTTAAGGTCGTGTAACTTATTTAGAACATGTGATATAAGCAGAATATTAAGGCTACAAACTAGAAAATATTAGTGATCAATAATAATATTGCTGATCATGTCTACTATGGCAGAGGTTGGCATATTACCACAGTAAGTGATCTGCAATCTTATATAGGATGGGCAAATTAGTAAAGAAAATTTGTGAGGAATTATGTTGATATAGGAGTCCCTATAGAAAGTTAATTGCAGGAAAAATAGGTAGATGGAATGGAAAATAATACAGTAAAAGGATGATTTGAATAAGTTAAGATTATTATCTGTTTTGTTTTTTTTTTTTTTTTTTTTTTTTTTTTTTTTTTTTTTTTTTTTTTTTTTTTTTTTTTTTTTTTTGGTAGAAAGTTACATAAAGCTGAACTGAATTGTAGCAAAATTGAGAGGGAGGCTTTTGTATAATTATGGATTTCAGATAAATAGGGATTTGCGCCTAGGATATCAAATTTTTGTTCTGACATATAACTGCCCATTGGTCTGGTTATTACTGTACTAATTCAAATGCAAATTAGTAGAAGTAAATATTGATATCAATGTGGATTATAGTCCTGGAAATGTTAATAAGGTGGCTGACCATTATATAGATTGAGGGAACAAGAGATCAATGATGAAGATGAGCATGGGATGGGTATATCAGAAAAAGGAGAAGAAACATATAGTGGATTGGAATTGAACGATATTGGATATATGAAGTGGGTGAAACATTCAATGGATATTGAAAATATGAAGTGGGTGAGATACTGAGTGGTTATTGAATATATATCTAGTTGGTGAGATATTGAATATATATGTAGACTTGGGGAAATATTGGAAAATATGGAATATGTGTGAAGTGGTGAAATATTGAAGGAAAGTTGTGAAATATATGAAGTTTTGAGATATTGAAGGAATATTTGTGAGATATTGAGAAATATTGTGTGAAATATTGAAGGAATATTTGTGAAATATTAAAGGAATATTTGTGAGATGTTGAAGGAATATTTGTGAGATATTGAGAAATATTGTGTGAAATATTGAAAGGAATATTGCAAGATATTGAATTATATTGTGTGAGATATTGAAAGATATTGTGAGACATTGAAGATATATTACGAGATATTGACGAGATATTGTGAGATATTGTAGGGATATGGGATATATGAAGATGAGAAATATTGAATGGATATTAAGTATTACGTGTTGGTGAAAAGGATACCTTGCAAGGATATTTGAATCAGATAGAGATGAAGAGTGAGTTAAGTAAGCACAATATAGAAAGAAAAATATATATAAAAAGATGAAAATAGCAGTTTTGTCTTTAAAAGGTAATATATTGTACAGAGTAACAAATAATGTATATGGAGAATAGACGCGTCAGATATTGATTCCGGAATCATAAGTAACAAACAGCTGCGATGCACCTGGGACGTTCCTTGCCACTGCAGGGCATAGGAGTGTACAAGTTACCTTAAACAGGTGTCATAAAATTGCTTTTTGGTCAGAAATGAAAAGGATATTGAAGAATTGTTGCCAGTATTGTCTGGTGGTGTACTCAGCACCACTGAAACGATATTCAGATGTAGAAGGACCATACCAGCGCAAATATAGATCTCATTGGAGCAATGGTAGAATTAGATAACAGATATACACTGTTTGGTTGTTATGGATGTGCTTACTAGATATTTAGTGAAAAAACTACTTAGGAGTAGGACAGCTGTGGAAATTGCAAAGATATTTTTGATTGTGTGATATGAAAATATAGAGTACTTGATATATATTAGCTACAGATAAGGAAAGAAAAAAAAAAGGTTAGTATAATATTGAGGATTTTAAACAGGAAATGCCAGTAAAGGTTAATAGAATGTAGGCAAGATATAAAAAATATTAAAAAAAAAAAACTGAAGGTATGACTCAAGGCTCAATGTAAGAGAATTAAAAAGAAGAAAATTAAAATAGTTACAGCCTAGACCCACTGTAAGTTGAAGAAAAAGTTACAGAGAAAGTTAGTGATATAAGGTTGGAATTAAAAGTACTAGAACTGGAAATACAAAAAAAGAAAAGAAAACAAAATTACAAGCTGATAGAAAGAAAAAAATTAATCATGAGGCAATGATATATCACAGGTGAGCCAGGAGAATATAAGGTAACAGTGAACTAGTAGATCTCTTTCCATATTTTTGGCAGAAGATACAAATGGGAGAACAGATACAGATGAAGATGATATATTACTATCAGATGAAGTTAATAATATCCGTAAGATAGTGAAAATATTACAGAGAGAGTATAGAAAGAATCTAAAGGAGAATCCAGTGATTCGGCCTCATATAGCTACAGTCAAGAAGAATGTTCCAAGTATTAAATTGATATTGATGATACATATGCCTCTAGAATATAATAAGAATAAATGATATGATAAAATATTCTTTGTGGACTATAGGACTACGTTTGGGGACCATTCAAAAATTAAATTTTACCCAATAATTAACTCATTGTCAAGGGACAAGCTAATATGGTGTCATTTTTTACTGAGACTTGATGACATTTTATGGACCTATAAGTAAGGCCAAAACTTTAGCTTAAAGTATACAAGATATGTTCAATTTTATACTCAATAATTAAGCAATAACGGTCATAATTATACTTCACAAGTAAAAACTAGGAATTTCATTAATTTTGTGGAAACTCGGGCTAACACTCTTGTTGGAACAGATACATGAGCTCAGATTGATCCATCTACAAATGTTGCGTTTAGAGTATACCTTAACTAAAAAAAAAAAAAAAAAAGAAAATAAAAAAAAGAAATTCTCAATGTTCGCTCTAAGGTTATTAATGTTACTTTACAAAAATTAACCAATGTCCAGCAAGTGTTATAGAAACTGGAGACTGTTACCCATGTCACTCAAAAATGTATGCATCTAATGAAGTCAGATATTGAACAGAATCAGTACTCAGTTATATCATTGGAAATATTATGGTGTGTACAGTTCGCTCTGACATCCATTGCAACTGATCATATTAATTTTAAAATAAGATTTCAAGAATTTATGGAAACAAACTTTTCTCCAGATATTATTACAAATACCTGTATTGAAAATTTTAGATGAGATATTAGGTAAATATGAGTTACTATTTCCTCCAAAACTAGAATTTTGGGATTACACAGAACTTCTATTAGTGTAATCCACAAGACTGCATTCATTACACAATTTAAGCTCCCACTTACTCGTTCCTTTATGAGGGATTTCAGTTGACACCTTTTGATGTCTTCAGAATGACTCCCTTCCATTTCCTATTTCTAAAGTAGATGCTTTCCTTGTGATTAACTCCTCAAATATTGGATGATAAATAAGGCAAGAAACAGATTATTCTTGACCAATGGTTTTCATGATTGTAATATGTCTGATAATTAGCCGCGTCGCAGTGAGGGTCGTATTTACCTATTAGCGCTAGAATTTTTAATTGTCTCCGATTTCCTGTGGCAAAGGGGTGACTTAGCTAATCTGGAAACCGATGTGCAGAAACAAATACGACATGAATTGCTGCACAAGTGTATTTAAAATTAAAAACATAACTGTTTATGTTATTATTTATACTTACTAGTGTATGATAAGGCTTTGTTAATTCAATTATATGATAAAACTTAAAAATAGGTAATGATTTTTTTTAAAGTAAGTATGTGCGGTAAAAATAAAGTAATGCAGATTTTGGTTTTTGCATTTTATCTGGGATTATTGAAAAATAGCAGATAACATTGTCACCTCCTATATATGAAGCTAATCAGTGAAATAAAAACAACAGCATCGCTGGCGGACGTACGACGAACTGAAATAAGCTCGCCCTCGTGCCTCACCGCTCTGTCTAAACTCCGCCCTTTTCTTCTTCTTCTTCCTCTTGTGACTTTTGATGGTTGTCTCTGTTGATCGTCACCTCTACTTCTGTCTTGTTTTACTTAAAGGTTTTATCAGTTCCCTTCAGTTTTAGTCATTGTAGAAGCAGAAGGCATACACAAGGACATTATTATTAGGAAGGTAATGTGTCTGAATAAATTAGTGATGTTCTATATATGATTTTGTGTCGGCAAATTTCCGCGGGCCAAACCACACATCCCTCTTCTTCCACAAATTTGTAGGACCCGTGACGCGCCTTGGCAGACTGCACGTCTGATTCCAGAAAAGGAAGAGAAAGACAGACCAAGTAACTGATAAGGTCAAAGGATATGCGAGATTTCCGAGCGGAAAAACGGAGAGAAGAAATGTTGTTTAGGCTTGTTTGTTGCCGCCAGCCGAGGATAGTTGTCGTACCGGAAACGTTACGTATTTGTTAGAACATAATATTTCCTATACATTACATGCGTTTGCCTATTGTTCAATACATTCAAATGAAATTAAATATTATTGTACGTCCATTGAAGTCAGTAGAAAATGACAGATTACTTGCCTTGATACAATCATAGGTGGTTTTATGAATATCATCTGAAATTATGAATAAAGGCTCAAACAATGTCATATACCATCAATTATCATGAAATAGATTTATTTAAATTTCAGAAGCATTAATGTGCAACGACACACACACACCTTTGTAAGTTTTTTAAAGCTTGCCCCAAAGAGTACTTATTTTTTCAACAAGAATTACAAAATCTGGTTGTGTCTGACAAGAAAACCCTCACTGCGACGCGGCTAATTATTGATACATATATACATGATAAAGATACTTAGTTAACAATTACTATGACTTGTCAAAACTCTTGCATTCCTACAACTACACATATTAATGGTACTGGACGTATGAAAGGAAATCAAGGATGTTATATATATAGTAACATTTTTTTCTTCCGGCTTCTTCCACATATATGAATGAAGCACCATTGATTATAAAGCCTTAATCCTTTTCCACTCCACTTGCCTTCTCCATCTGGAAGTATTTTTGTATTGTGAATTCCACTACTATGAGTCTTCCCGACAGTTTGATCTTGAGCCCTGGTCTATGTCCCAATATACTGACAATGTACAGCTGTCAAGGAAGCAGTCCATTATGACGGAATTCAACTGGCAAGAGTGTGAGAAATGGCAATGGATGCTGCTGCCCATGGGGATCCTCGTCGTAGGCATGGTGGTGTACTATAACTACCGTCCCTGTGATGTCCTATGCTTGGCAAGGTCTGTGCCTGCCCAGGTCACAGTTAGCCCCCTCGCTGATGTCAAGGCAGCTACACACTCCAAAATACCCTCGCATTAGTTGTAGCAGCGGGAGGCGCTACTGAGGACGGGGGTATGTGGTATCCTTGCACGGATAAAAGAAGAGAGAAAAAACAAGAAAATAAGAAGAAATGAGAGAAAAGAAATAAGAGGAGAAATAGTATAATAACAGTACCAGAGTAGGTAGGAGGTGAAAACTTGATAAGGATTGATGGAAAGGTCCCCAAAGCCTGACCGTTTTATGAAAGGGCACTGCAGACATGACCCAGAAGTAAACATAGTGAGTCAGGGGAACTGAGATGTTTGGTCCTGGGAAACCAAAAGGAGCGGTAAACCTCAGGAGAGGGGACATTTATATGCCTAACTTTGAGAGATGCATTGTTTTAACTCCGCCCCCATACCGCAGAGGTTGTGTCTAGTATAAGGTTGACCAGTGTCATGATAACCGGGCTGGGCATGCCACTCCTAGGGAGTGTCTTTTGTAAGATATGTAATTACTTCATGTTGGAATATGTAACATGTATAGAATATTCGACCTTAGCCATAGGGATACTTTCTGAGGAAAATATGTGACAACTGAAATATAAAATGAGATGTAACGGAGAAGTAAACTTTTTAGAAACAGCTTGTTGAGAGAGAGAGAGAGAGAGAGAGAGAGAGAGAGAGAGAGAGAGAGAGAGAGAGAGAGAGAGAGAGAGAGAGAGAGAGAGAGAAGCTGAGGAGGTCGCAGCTTCCCTGACCAGAGGAGGATCAGGGGTGACATGGAGACACACAAACTTGTATCAGTAAGTGGAGTTTTAAATGTTGGCAATGCAGTCTAATTTATTTGTTGTGTTTATGAAATGTAAGGAGGGAAATAGTGGTTAGGATGTTATATTATTAGGATGTTCAGAGTTAAGGTGTTGTGTTTGATTTTATATGTGTTGGTATGAATTTTACTGTGACATTAACATTGAATTATTTTGAGTTGAATATTGAAGAAAGATTGAGGAGAAACATTGATAATATCGTGTGCTACCTATATTAGCGTGAAGTGTATTTTGACATTGATTTTGAATTATCTAGAGATAAATGTTGATGTGAGATTGTTGAGAAGCGTTGATAACATTTGGTGTTACGTACATTGATATTTAATTATGTGGAGTTGAATTTAGATGAGGGATTTGGTGAGAAACTTTGATAATATTGTGTGTGAAGTATATTGACTTGAATTGTGAGGAGAGACTTGAAAAGAACTTTGGGTATATTGTGTGTTATGTGTATGGTGTTTGGGTCCCTCCCGTCATATTGTAAACACTGGACGCCTGAAGCTCCCGATAAAATCAGTGATACTGGAGGACCCAGCTTATATCAGAGGAATTCATCGGTGCTGAGACATCTATGGAGGCCGCAGGGAGACGTCAAGATGGTTCGGTTGGTGGAAGTGTGTGGACTTAGTTTTTTATCGGCATGAAAACATGATCACTGTGGCCCAACCCTCCCTCAAATCTTCAACTCGAGTTGGCGCATGCGCAGAAGAGAGGTGACGTCACGTTCCCAAGGCAACCACGACGCTTCCCGGTACATCTTGCCGCAGCAGCAGCAGACCACCACGCCCATCTACCGTTAAGTCCCAGTGCAAGTTGGAATTAAGTTGTCAAACATGTCGAGGACACTTAATGAACTCCTGCAGATGCAGCGTAACCAGCTGACAAGAATAAATAAAGATGAGCTGGTTGATATATTGGTTTCAGCTCAGCCTCAGGAAAACAACACTTCACAGGTCATCCTGGACAGACTGGCGGAGCTGGTGGCAGAGGTGGCGACGTTAAAGCAAGCTGTGATGTCACCGGACAGCGCCATCAATAAGAAAGTAGAGGAACTGCAGCAGCAGGTGAACACGCAGTCTGCTATTATTGCAAAACAACAGCGCTACCTGGAGTCCCTTGACAGAAAGGAGAGGGAATGCAACCTGATCGTGATGGGAGTACCGGAGGAGCATGAGGCACTGGACGGAGCCACTACTGATCAAAGCAAAATAGTCAAGGTGTGGGAGGCAGCGCGGGCAACCTGTGAGGTGAAGTCTGTGCGCCGGCTGGGCAAAGCAGCCGCCGCGGGCCAAGGTGAGCGGCGGCGGCCCATCCTTGTCACAGTGGAGTCACGGGAAGAGAGGGACGCTACGCTGGCAGTTGCCAAACACCTCAAGACTGCTGGGGAGCGCTATAAAAGAGTTTTTATTAAGAAGGACGTTCATCCCAGTGTACGGGAAGAGTGGAGGAGGCTGAAGGAGGCAGAAAAAAATGAACGCGAACGACCTGAAAATGTAGGCTGCAACATCTCCCTGAATGTGAGAGAACGAAAGCTGTATAAAGATGGAGTAGTTATAGACGAGTGGAAAGGCTCAATTTTTTAGTACAACCACAGCAACATCACTTGAACATTTTAACTTGGAATATTAATGGTGCAAAAACAAAATTAGAAAAATTTAATGTAATGTCTTGGATTAACAAGTATGATATTATAAGCCTAAATGAGATTAAAACTGAGTTGTGTGTTAGCTTACCTGGTTATGTTGGATACAGGAAAACAAATACACAAAATTCTCATCGTGGGGGCACTATTGTGTTTGTTAAGAACTGTTTGTCTAGGTTTGTGAAGTCAGTAGACGTGACTGTAGACGACCAAGTGTGGTTGAGGTTGGAATGTGTACCTACAATTCTATTTGGGTTTTGTTATGTTCCCCCTAGTGACTCACCATATTTCTCTCATTATTCCTTCGCAGCAATTCACGAGAGAATTGTAGATAGTGAAAGTAGCCATGTAATACTTATGGGTGACTTAAACACAAGGTTTGGTGCGAGTGTGCGTGATATGTTGCGTGGGGAGTTCTCTAGACATGATACATTGTCATACCCGCTGATTCCTGATGAATTTGTTACCCCCAGTGATAATGCTTTTATGTTGTCAACTATATGTCAGGATAATGACCTTTTAGTAATTAACAATTTGAAGACTGATAACAAACACTTTGTAAGTGGAAAGACATACAAGAAGAAAGATGTCTGGGTATCAGAATTAGATGTGGTTGTGGCATCCCACCAACTTGTATGTGACATTGCTGACTTTCAGGTACACCAGACGGCCTTCCTGCCCTCCGACCACGCCCCTGTCTCCCTTGAGATGCGGTTGCCTGCTGTAAACTTAGCTGCTCTGTGTGAGAGAGCAGGTATGCTTGGCGGTCACAGCTCACTCATGGGAGAGGGGAGGCGGGGCGGGTGCTTGCGTCGGCCCGTTGGTTTTAATTCTATAAACCATGATTTGTTTAAGAATAGCATACCCGCATCTGACATGTTGTATGATATTGATGATGTCAACATTTTTAACATTAATATTACGGATGCATTGTACAAGTGTGCGAAGGAAAGTTATGGCGGTACAGTGAGAGAGGAGAATGATAATAGTGTGAACCGCTGGGAAAAACTTTTGAGAGAAGGTGACGATAGGAGAGTTTGGCAGGCCATCAATTGGAGAGGTAACTTGCACACATGTACAAAATCCCAAGTCACACCATCTGATGAACAGTTTAAAGAATACTTTGAGAATAATTTTAATGTTAATGATGTAAATATTGTAGATGAAGGTCTTGTAAACACGGCAGTCAGCATCCCTCTCTTGGATAACCCCATCACCCCCCAGGAAGTTGCAGTACAAGCGTCACGAATAAAATCTGACAAAGCTTGTGGTCCCGATGGCATTCCGCCCGGGGTGTTCAAACTGCTCCCTGCAGACTGGATTCTTTGCATTGCCACTTTATTTAACTCTATTTTTAACTCTGGTTGTTATCCTGATGTGTGGTCAAAAACTAAATTTTTTACTATATTCAAGAGAGGAGATAGAATGAATCCAGGTAATTATCGTGGCATTAATGTAATGAGCAGCATTGCCAAACTGTATGACATGGTGCTGTGCTGTCGCCTGGAGCAGTGGTTTAAGCCCTGCAGGGAGCAGGCTGGGGCGCAGCGGGGTCGCGGCTGTACCGAGCACATCCTCACACTCAGACTACTCACTGATTACGCCAAGAAGAAGAAGCGGAAGTTATTCGTAACTTTTGTGGATTTTTCCCAAGCGTATGACAAAGTACCACGAGACGTATTGTTGAGAGTGTTGAAGCGGTTGGGATGTGGATCGGTGATGCTGGGGGCCATAGCAGCCATGTACGCGGTGACTGAGAGTGTTCTAGGTTCCGCTGTGTTTGCTACCACTGTGGGTGTGCGTCAGGGGTCCCCAACATCCTGCCTTCTTTTTATCCTGTTTGTAAACGATCTTATTAAATCTATAAAAGAGAATTGCGGGGATGATGGGTTCCTCTCCTGGCTGCACATTCTTGTTCTGATGGACGACACAGTGTTGCTAGCCACTACGAGGGAGAGAATGATACACAAGCTAAGATTGCTAAAGAATTACTGTGATGATTATGGCATGAAGGTTAACGAGGTGAAGACAAAGTTTTTCGTGGTGGAAGGAAATGAAGTGGACATGGAGCCTCTACGCGTGGCGGGGCTGGAGGTGCTGCGGTGCCAGCAATACTTGTACCTCGGCTCCACTTTCACCGCTGATGGGTCTCTGCATCAAGCAGTCAGGGCTCACGCCCTAGCTAAGACAGCTCATGTTATTAAATTTGTATCATTTATTAAGAAAAATAATGACGTACCATTTCAAGTAAAAAAACGAGTTTTTGATGCCGCACTGATGTCTGCTGTCCTCTACGGCTGTGAGTCCTGGCTGAATGCCGACCTAAAACCCATTGTTAAATTATATAACTGGGCCTTAAAGACTCTATTAGATGTACGCATGACAACATGCAACGATGTGTGCTACATTGAGTCAGGAAACCCTCCCATACAGGCTGTGATCAAGAAAAAGCAAAGGAAGTTTTTGAGAAGTATGTGGAGTGAGCGCGCACACCTTGCTGATGACCCGCTGATGCATGCCCTGAGGACAGTGATGGGGGCGAGGTATAACACCAAACACTATGTACAGGACCTCATTCATAACGATGTAGATGATGTGGAGATTGAGATGAGGAGTCTAGTGAGCGCAGTGCAACACTCGACATCATCTAGACGAATCACATATGTAGATATGAACCCAAGTTTGTGTGCTCACCCGATCTATTTAAAACATCAAGTCGTGCCTGAAACAGACCGCGTATCCTTCACACGGTTCAGAGTGTCGAGCCACTCCCTGGCGGTGGAGGTGGGCAGGTGGAGTAGGAGGGGGCGGGGCCGACTGCCGGTGGAGGAGCGGCTGTGTGTGTGTGGAGACATACAAACAGAACGTCATGTTCTCCAGGACTGTACACTAACACAACAAATACGAGACTCACATAATTTTTCCACAATCGAAGATATTTTTAGTGACACATTTGATGATGATTTAACATGTAAAATAATTAGGCAAATTTTAGATGTTTATAATTGAAATAATCGACAGTTTTATTATTACTTGTATTTTGTGTTTTATTCTAACTTTTTTTCTCTATATTTTTTATTTTTTTCTCTTCTTCCTCTCTTTTACCATTTTTCTTCTTTTAACAGAATGAACATTTTAGTATTCAAGTATTTTATTAGCTCTTTAAAGTTTCAATTGAATGTTTAGTCTAGTCTGTGTTTTATGAAAGATGTAATTTATAAATGTTGAGTAACAGTTTGATAATTGAATGTTTTAGTATTTTATTATGTGTAAAGTTTTTAATTTGTGATGGACCATATTCTGCAAAAATTATTGCACCCATGTAATGTTGCTGTGGTCAATAAACTATCTATCTATCTATCTATCTATCTATTGGAAGTCATCAGCTGGTTGCTGGAGTAAGGCTTAGATTACTAACTTGTGTACTTAGCTATTAAGTCAATTAAATGAGAAAATGTTAGCAGTGTATATTATCATACCTCGTGGTTATTGATATTGAGTGATAGTCTTACACAACTACGCAATTGCAACGTGCATGCAAGAAATTGCAGAGCATAACAGGTTTGTTTGGTATGTGATATGTTTGATCAAGTCCGGGGTGAAGAATCTGGTGAAGTAATGGTAGGGACTCTCAACATATAGAGGAGGGGGCTGGTGTTTTTATTTTGGCATGGGTGGATTGTTCACGTGCTGTATCTTCCATTTTGTAGGCCTTGTTTGAAACTCACTCTTTTAGGCAGTCCCTTTCCTTTTCTTGCTTAACAGTTGCTGCTGTCCTTCCTCCTTTTCCTCTTCTTCTTCCTCGTCATCATCATCAGCATCATCAAATACTGTGGCTGTACACCGTCTTTTGGTAGGGGGCTCATTGATAGGGCCTGGGATGTCAGGGTCATGTTGCAGAGGCATGTATTCTGGGTCCTCTCCATCGTCCTCACTGAACATCTGTTCATCATTGAAAGCAGGATCTATTGGAACCAAAGCCTTCTTCCTTTTGGCCTTGTAGAAGAGATGACTGGAAAGCTGCAAAAAGAGAATAAATTAGAACAAAAATGTAGCAGAGGTTCCCCATGAACAATGCTTTGGGCATAGGTTTACCTTAGAAAAAGGTACTGTTGCGGCAGCGCCTAGTGTGAAGATAGCGTTGGTAGCGCTGTCATGAGATTGGTGATGTTGTCTGAGCTGCAGAAGTGGTAGAGATGGCCGGAGTTTGCGGCCAGGTGGATATGTTGTGCCTGATTGGCCAGAAGAAGGGACGCCTCTGGGACGGGAGAGAGAGAGAGAGAGAGAGAGAGAGAGAGAGAGAGAGAGAGACGCAGCCAGAGGAGTGACACAAAGGAGAAGGGGCTTTTGTCGACTCAGCACTTGGTTTCTGGGCGACCGGAGGGTGAGCCGGGCAGCGGCAGTTGCAGCCCAGGGGGGGAGGAGAGTGAGAGGATCGCTGCGGGTGGGTGAGCGAGTCACCGCCCGCTCTCACTCTTGAGAGAGACATAGCCAGCCTTGCCTTGAGAGGACGCCTGCCTCTCCCACTCTCCCTGATGATGCGATCCTGCCCTGTTTGTCTTGTGCTGCTAAGTACTGTGTGCCACCCTGTATTATTCTCTTGTGTGCCAGTAAAGTAAGGAAGTAGTGCCGTGCCTTTAACTGCATTCCTGCCTCTCTGAATAAGTCTGGGGTCTGTGAGTCTGTTACCTCGCTCCCCTTGCTAGCCACGAACCTACAAGAGAAATATCCCTGTCTGCTGCCGACCCCGTGCTGTATGCTGTCCTGAGGGCGACGCTGTTGATAAAAAGAGTGTACCTGTCGTCGCCATGGAAGACCATGTGTGTGGACCATGGAAGACCATGTGTGTGGACGGGGGTCAACGTAACAAGTGGTGTCAAGAGTTTTGGGGATAGTTTGGCTAGCGAGGTTGCCGGGTATAAAGGCACCATGGCGGACTCAGACTCGAGAGGCAGTGAGAAGCAGGAAGACAGTGAGTCGGGCTTGAAAAGGCTGGAAAACTTGGTCGTTGAGTTGGCACAGAAAATGGCACAAGAATTCAGTGAAATAAGACAGGAAAGGAAACAGGATTTAAGGAACTAAAACAAGAAATCGGTGCAGTGGCGGCACGAATGGAGCTGATGAAAGAGGGCTTGCAAGCAGCCGTGGGGGAAGCCAGACAGTTTACTGTGGAACACGGTGAGAAGCTGCGGCAGGACCTGTCGGAGGAGTTCAGGGAGGAGCTGGTAGCAGTGAGATGACGTTTTGAGGGAAGCACTGAAGTCGTCCAGAGTAGAGTGGAAGAAGTTGTGGCAGCCCAATCCCCTGTGTTAGACCATCAGTTGTGTGGCGTGACTGGCCACTGTGAGCTGAGAGTCTCTGTTGCCGACATAGAAGAACCTTGTCTGTTCGGGCTGGACTCCCTGTTTGGGAATGCAGCATGTGAGGGTACTGCTAAACTGGTGGAGAGCCCCGTGACGAGTCCGGATGTCGAGGAGAGACTGGAGCTGAACTGCAGAGTCGTGAGGGAACGTGAGGAAGCAGACACCACTGAGGAAGGCGGTGGGGGCCATACAGCGGTGAACAGCTGCGGTGGTGAGGTGGACGGCGGCGCAGGGAAGACAGGCCCCGTGGAAAGCGGACGGAGTGAGGCTGGCCAGCAGCGGGACGGCGGCCAGCATGTCCACCCGGTGTTTGGATGGACGGCAGAAGGCGAGGAGCCATGCAAGGAGGAATTCTTGCCGGAAAGTCCTGCTCCACCGAGGACTCGGTGGAGCAGGGGGAGACGCTACACATACAAGACGTAGTGTTCCAGAAGGGCGTGGAGGATGCAGCACGGGAGCACACGTGGCTGCTGGTAAACCCTTTCTCCCTGCAGGTAGAGTTGTTGGAGGAGGCGCAAGTTGGTGTCTTTGGTGGGCAACTGGGGCGCAGGGAGACTCTGTGTCGCCTGTGCCAACGCCAGTACTGGGTTGGCATGAGACATGAAGTGGAGTGGTGCAAGCTGTACCACGTTTACGTCGCCGAGAAAGAATCTGAGCGACGCACCAGAGCTGCGCTGAGGTGGTACTAGTTTGGCGCTCACTGGAAGAGGATGGCAGGGGATGTTGCCGGGGCCCGGCCTTGTATGCCCCCAGGTAACCGCCGCTACCTCCCTGTGGCTACTGGACGACCACCAGGGGAGGAGCTACCACAGACGTCGCCTGAGGTTGTGGCGACGTTACAGCAGCAAGGTGGAGAAACGCCAGCGACGTGGAGAAGCGTCAGCAGGTGGAGAGGAGCAACCAGCGATGTGGAGAACAAGGCTGCGATGGGTGGATAGCAGAGCGTGCGTGAGGGGACAGCAGAGGACGAGCGTGAGTGAGCCGCCTGTGTCTCACCTCAGACCGAGGAAAAGGTGGAGGGACTACAGGTGTGGAGCGAGTATGAATAGTTAAGGACGACTATTTTGTGGGGAAGGGTAGTGTTGCGGCGGCGGCTAGTGTGAAGATAGCAGTGGTAACACTGTCAGATTGGTAACGCTAACATTGATGTGGAGGTGGTACAGATGGCCGGAGTTTGCCGCCAGGTGGATATCTTGTGCCTGATTGGCCAGAAGAAGGGATGTGTCTGGGACGGGAGAGAGAGAGAGAGACACGGCTGGAGGAGTGACACAAAGGAGAAGGGGCTTTTGCCGACTCAGCAATTGTTTTCTGGGCGACCGGAGTGTGAGCCAGGCAGAGGCAGTTGCACCCCAGTGAGGAGGAGAGTGAGAGGATCGCCGCTCGTGGTTGAGCGAGTCACCACCCGCTCTCACTCTTGAGAGAGACGTAGCCAGCCTTGCCTTGAAAGGACGCCTGCCTCTCCCGCTCTCCCTGAGGACGCGATCCTGCCCTGTTTGTGTTGTGCTGTTAAGTACTGTGTACCATCCTGTATTATCATCTTGTGTGCCAGTAAAGTAAGGAAGTAGTGCCTTTAACCGCATTCCTGCCTCTCTGAGTAGGACTGGGGTCTATGGGTCTGTTACATCGCTCCCCTTGCTAGCCACGAACCTACAGGAAGAATATCTCTGTCTGCTGCCGACCCTGTCCTGAGCGCGACGCTGTTGGTAAGAAGAGTGTACTGGTCGTCGATGTGGAAGCTGTGTGTATTTTGACAGGGGTCAGCGTAAAAGTATTGTAAGAAAATGTGGTCATAACTTGGAATAAAAAAAATGGGCATAGGTTCACTACAGAAAAAAAATGGGCAGAGGTTCACCATAGAAATAAGAATTTGAGGAAAAAATTCCAACAAAATCATACAAAAACACTTCAAATTCTCTTGTATTTCACTGTGTACTCAAAAAAATAATATAAATGGGCAAATCTTTTTTCAGGATGCTTGAAGAAACCTTACTCAAGGTGTTTAGATGTATCATCATTTACACCCCTTACTGGGCAAATGTCCATATTTCATCACTTCGAAATTTCTTTACTTTTACCCTTACCGGGCATATGACCATATTTGATCACTCAAATTTTTGCCGCCTGAATTCACCTAGTTACACATCTCCTACACAAATTAGACTTATATAGGCTTAGAGTACAAATATTCAATTATATGATATCAATGTATAATCAACTTACCGGCATTATGTAGGGAATTAGGAGCGTGGGCGCAATGACACTTTGGCTATATATCCTCACTCTCTCGCGTCTGCAAACTTACTGATGTCTGAGTCCTATGAGCCAATGACGTCATAGCCTCACTCGTAGCCTGAAGCTTCCTCATTGGCTAACGCACCATCCCACCTCTTCAAACACATTCTGGGGAAAGGGAGGGCGCCAAATCTGATGCCCACTAAAGTGATCATATATTATGATCACTTGCCCAATAAAGGAACTGGTTCCTTTGCACTGCTTGAATGTTATCTTAAACTGTGTGGGAATTGTGCTTAATTGTTCCTCTTTTACATCGTACATAAAAGGATTATGCATCATGCTTATTACACACTTTGAGATTATGCATGGATGTGATCTTAAAAAGGCATGGGAATTCTGTTTGGTTGCTGTAATGGCGGGAATAACTTTTCTTTTCCACATAAGTATATTTTATATATTTTTCATGGTAGTGGAAAATCAAGAACCTCCCTTTCTCTCTCTCTCTCTCTCCCCTAGCCCTACTTCTGATTTTGGGGGTGCCGGCGGGGCTGCAGATGTGGCGCCTACACGTTGGACCGCTCCTGGGGTGAACCTTCGAAGGGTTCTGCGTGTGGGCTCCTGGAATGTCCTGAGTCTCTCAGAGGACCACCGACTGCCTCATTTATCAGATGAGCTCAGTAGGCTGAGGGTGGATACGGTGTGGCTCTCTGAGACAAGGAGGCCTGGCAGTGGCGAGACCAGTTGTAAGGGTTTTACTTACTACTGGTCCGGCACGAGCAATGGTCACCATGTCAAGGGGGTAGCTATAGGCGTCTCCAGCAGACTGCAGCCGTCTGTTGTAGAGGTTACTCCGGTTGATGAGCGTATAATGCGATTAAGGCTGAAGCACAGTTTAGGCTTCATGTCTGTTGTTGCTGTATATGCTCCTACCGAGGTATGTGAAACTGAAGAGAAGGAGATGTTCTATGCCAAACTCGACTCTGTACTGGACCAGTGTCCCCGTCGTGATGCACTCATTGTCCTGGGCGACTTTAATGCTGTCACTGGCACTGAAAGGGCTGGCTATGAAATATGTGTTGGTCCCCATGGTTCTGGTACCAGGAATGACAACAGCTCTTTCCTTCTGAATTTTGCAAGATCCAGAAGGCTGAGAGTTGCGGGTTCCTGGTATCAGAGACCAGCGCTGCACCGCTGGACTTGGTATAGCAATGCCGGAGGGGTAGCGAAGGAGATCGATCATATCCTTGTCAGTACTCGTTGGAGGATCCTCCAGAACTGCAGGGTTTTTCGGAGTGCCGAGTTCTTTGCGACCGATCACAGGCTTGTTGTTGCTTCACTCAAGCTTCATATCAAGTCCAGAAAGCCTCCAAGATGCATCCACACTGTGTTTCATCTTGAGAGGCTGAAGGACTTGACATGTGCACAAGAGTATGCAGTGACAGTCTCCAATCGGTTTGGAGTGCTCGACACCCTTGAGGACTCTGAGGAGCTATGGGATACCTTCAAACGTGAGACTCTTGAGGCTGCCAAGGAATGCATTGGGGAGCGCCCGAGGTCACGGAGTGGCTTCACCTCGGTAGAGACGCTGGAAAGTATTGAGGAGAGCCGCGCTGCCAGACTTGCTGGGGACCATGACCAGTACAGGGCTCTGTCACGTAGGACTAGAACTCTTCTGAGAAGAGACAAGGAGAGGTACGTCAGGGGTCTCGCTGAGGATGTCGAATGTCATTTAAATGCTAATGACCTCAGACCTGCCTGTCGAGCTCTGAAGAAACTCCTCTCCAAGTCTACTTCTTAGGTGAGTGCTATCCGAACAGCAGATGGTTGCCTCGTATCGAACGCAGATGGGCAGATGGCTCGTTGGGCTGAGTACTTTGAGCAGCTGTTCACGGTGGATCCTCCAAGCGGACAGCTCCGGACTGCAGGGTTGCAGACGCTGGATGCTGATCCACCCATTGACGAAACTGCACCCTCCATTGGCGATGTCAAGGAGGCTGTGGCAAAGTTGAGGGGTGGAAAGGCAGCTGGCATCTGCAACATCAGTGCGGAGCTGCTTAAAGCTGGGGGTGAAGCCATGATCCGTGGGTTGCATGCTGTCTTGACTGCTGTATGGCATTCAGGTACCATTCCCCCTGACTGGAAGAAGGGGTTGGTCGTCCCTATCTGGAAGGGGAAAGGGGACCGTCAAGACTGCAGCAACTACCGTGGAATAACGCTGCTCAGCGTACCAGGCAAGGTGCTTGCCCATTTGCTGCTGACACGGATCCGCACTCACCTGCTGAAGCATCAGAGACCTGAACAGTCAGGGTTCACGCCCGGTAAGTCAACAACTGACCGTATCCTAGCGCTTCGCGTACTGGTGGAGCGCCGACGTGAGTTTCGACAGGGAATGCTTGCAGCCTATGTCGATCTCAAGAAGGCGTTTGACTCAGTGCATCGAGAGACACTCTGGGATCTTCTGCGTCTCCGTGGGATTCCTGCAAGGATTATTGGTCTATTAACTGGCCTGTACTCCGGGACTGTAAGTGCTGTGAAGTGTGGAGGAGGCGTGTCCAGCTTCTTCCCTGTGAATACAGGTGTGAGGCAGGGCTGTGTGCTTGCTCCATCACTTTTCAACACATGCATGGATTGGGTACTAGGCAGGGTTTGGAACAAAGTCATTTTGGAGCATCTGTCGGCAACACCAAGATTACAGATCTTGTTTTTGCTGATGATGCACCAATCTTCGCTGAGTCACTGGAGGTTCTGGTAATGGCTCTAGAGGCACTGCACGAGGAGGTGAAGCCCTTGGGACTTAAGGTTTCCTGGGCCAAGACCAAGGTCCAGGTGTTTGGAGGCGTGCTGGATGAAACAGTACAGTCTGTCCATGCGTGTGGCGAGGACATTGAGATCTTGAAAAGTTTCACATACCTTGGTAGTGTAGTACATAACGATGGTGGGTCGAGCCAAGAAGTCACACGGCGGATTGGCCTGGCCCACGGCGTTATGGATTCGCTCAACACGAGTATTTGGCGTTGTCGATACCTGTGCAGACGGACAAAGATTCGGATCTTCAAGTCGCTGGTGATCCCTGTCTTACTCTATGGATGTGAGACATGGACGCTGAACACCGACCTGAAGAGGCGAATTGATGTCTTTGGTACTAGATGCCTTCGCAGGATCATGGGATACCGCTGGTATGACTTTGTGTCAAATCAGCGATTGTTCCACGAGACCGATTCGAGGCCTATTACTAGCATAGTCCGTCAGCGCCAACTGCGGCTATATGGGCATGTGGCGCGATACCCGGAAGCCGACCCTGCTTGTCGGGTTGTCTCCGTAAGGGACAACCCAACCTGGAGGAGGCCTAGGGGACGCCCACAGAACTCTTGGCTGCGGCAAGTCGATGCCTCCTGCTGGGAGTTACTCGGTATAGGAAGGGAGCCTGCATGGAGACTCGCGAGGCGTGACCGCCAGGAGTGGCGCCGTAGGGTAGGCGAGGCAACGCTCCCCCCGGCGTATGCCCCCCATGATTGATTGATTGATTTACTGATTTTCTTACATGGTTTCTCACTAATTTCAAATAGCTATAATGTAATTAGACTTTTTTGTTCTTTACTATGTCCTGATTTGAAACAGAAGTAACATCACAAATATATTAATGAAAGATAATATCATATTTATATATATATATATATATATATATATATATATATATATATATATATATATATATATATATATATAAAGGAAATACGTAGTAACCTCATGCATGTCTCCCACCCCCCTGTGGCCTCGCCGCACAAGACTTTCTTCTTCCTCTCATCCCTATTCTGACCAACTTTTTAATGCAAGAGTTAACCAGTTCTCCCAGTCATTCATTCCTTTCTCTGAACTCCCTGCCTATTTCTGTATTTCAACTTCCTATGACTTACTCTATTTAATAGGGAGGTTTCAAGATATTTGTCCCTGACGTTCGGCTCTTTTATTCTCTTATGGGACTGGTAATAATAGTGGGCTTTTTTGTTTTCATTGTTTTGTTGCCCTTGCCTGGCTTCCCCCTCTTACATAAAACATAAATCATCAATTATAACATATATCAATTACTATAATGCAATAGGTTAAATTTGTTCATGTCAAAATATTTTTTCTTTGAAATTGTAATGTATAACATTTCTCCTGCTGAGATTCAACTTACTTGAAATGCAAGTTGCAGAATGCATCCTGATATGCACAACCCTCATTCCAGTGACCACTGGCTGCATTGGCAGCTTCTTCTGCAGTATCACTTTGTTGCAATGACACTGAAATTTCACCCACTGCACCCATAGGTTGGTCTTCAGCCAGAAGAGGAATATTCTGCTCTTTTCAAATATTGTGAAGCATACCACAAGCTTGTATGATCTTGCAGACTTTGAGAGGTGGGCTCACTCATACCTCACCATGCAGAACGTGGAATCGCCACCTGAGTTGCCCTATTCCCCATTCAACAACACTGTGTGCCTTTTGTGGGCTCTGAAAAATAATAATTGAATAATGGATTAACTATGTCTTGATGAGCTCATAATCATAAAAAACTATTCAATATAATGCATTTCTTAAAATTATAGTTACATAGCCAATAACAATTTAATGACTATGTTCAGCTATCAACCATACTGTTTTTCTACTGCGTTTGATTGTGGTTATCAAAGTTTCACCATAAAATATAGTGCACATAAATTCATAAGATAATTTTCTTACTAAACCAAATACTTACCTAACCAAACCAAAGTTAACTTGAATTCATGTGTATATCAAATGATAAAATAGATACTTATCTTACTGAACCAAATGCTAACCTAACCAACTCAAACTAAATCAAACTTAACCTAACTACTTAACCTGACCCAAAAAAATGTCACACTGAAAAAGCTCAAAAGAAAATAAACTTTAGAAACTTGATGACAGCCTAATCTATAAATTTGTGGAAAATAAAGTGCGTGTTGAGAATAACCCTCTGAAAAATCTCTCACCTTCGATAATCGCACTCAGTTACATTCTGGGTTTGTATGACTTACTTGGTTTATCTGGTTTGATGTAATTGTTGATCCTGATTGAAGTGTGGTGACACTCCCCTCAGAAAGATATACCATTGTAACACACTATACACACTGTAACCACTGTAACACAAGTACAATATTACTTTAGTTATGAATACTCCAACTTTGAGATATGCTTTGCATTAAGTATTTAAGGTTAAGTTGTTAAAGTTAATTAAATATGGAATATTGAAAAGTTAATCACAAACAGCAAATAATAATCACCTTTTTGTGGTGGATGGCATACGTCGTAACGACACTGTCTTGTACTTATCACTAACGACACTGTACTATGTACCTGACACCCTACCTATTTGGCCAAAAGGTTATAGATGTAGGTCAAGACTTATCTGAGACGTGTAGAGTGGAATGTGTTGATCCGTGAAATAGTAATATCCACGGAGAGTAATTGTAGTAGACTCCACAACACGTTAAATGCGGTGCGTTGAGGTAGTGTTGTCAGAGCCAGGGCTGTTGTGCTTCTGCCTCGCCACTTTACTCTCTGTCACGAGTGAACGGCAGTCGAGGCTTCGACTTGTTTGTCGGTGTTTCGGTGCTCCGAACCTTATTTAATATGAATCAGTTCAATAAACCAATTAAATACTTAATTCTAACCCATAGTTAGAGTAACCATATAACATAACATTATACTGTATGTTATTTGTGATATATCTATCACCTTACAGTCCTCTCCAGTTAAAGGAGTAGCATTTTATATGTACGTTTCATTATACAGGTCAAAACTAATTTTGACATCCTCCACGCAAGGAGAAAAGTAACCTTATAATCTATAGAAATCCTTATAATCTATCCACCAATCTTATAATCTATATTTGCCTCCTTTTAACCCATTTTTTTTTTTTTTTTTTTTTTTTTTTGGGGGGGGGGGGTTCTCTTAAATTCCTAAACTAATCCCCTCCGCATCAGTTCATCAATACGGTGTTTTGCCTTAGCGGATGCCGCTCTTCCTGCCCGTCGTACTTCCGAATGAGCAGGGCTTGTAGGTGTTGAGGTATCAGGATCTACATGTAGTTCTAGTGGAATTAATTTGTTCATCGTTCTTAAACTAGTTGTGCCTCGTGAAAGAACTTCCACTATTCTTGTTATGCCAGTTCTGTCTGGATGTATGGCAGTTATTTTTCCCAAAGGCCATGTATCTCTATTCCCTTCCGCGTCGATGACCACTATGTCGCCTACCCTTATATTTTCCTTCTGATCAGGATGTTGGGCTCCATAGAATTTCTCTTGCAGTGATGCTAGGTATTCTGTTTTCCATATTTTCTCCCAGTGCTTGAGTCTCTGATTCAAATATGAATATCTCTTATTCATATGATCATGAGTACAACCGTAGTCTGGGTCTCTCAGTTTGTCTTCCGTAACAGGAAGTGATCGTAACCTCCTTCCGTGAATCAGATGAGATGGTGTTAATGGCTGAGGATGGTTGATATCATCATCAATATAGGTTAATGGACGATTGCTTACTCGCATTTCCACCTCTGTTAAGATAGTGGCGAGTTCATCGTCCGTGAGTTTCCTTTTAAAGAGAACTTTTCTTATGCAGTTCTTCACCACTCCAATTAATCTCTCATAACAGCCTCCCATCCATGGGGCTCGTGGAGGAATAAACTTCCACTCTATCTGATGATTCTTCAAGTAAACATTGACAGAAGAATCCCGAAATATGGTAGCAAGAAACTTCTCACTTTTCTTGAAGTTACTACCATTGTCTGAAAATATTGTTCTCGGTGTAGACCTACGTGCAATGAATCTGCGCAAGATATTTATGAATGTTGTTGCCGTCATGTCCTTCGCCAATTCTAAATGAATAGCACGGGTAGTAGCACAAGTAAACAAGCAGATGTAATATTTATTGAAGTTATTGTTAGCTGGATCCCTGATTGATATTGACCCAGTGTAATCAACTCCAACCGTGTGAAAGGGTTCAGTGTGTGTCACCCTTTCTTTAGGTAACGAAGGTGGGACCCGGGAGTTTAAAGGGTCTGCCTTCAATGGTTTTACAAACCACACAAGGTCGTAACAGACCTTTTATTACTTGTCTGCCCCTGGGTATCCAGCATTGCTCTTGCAATGAACTCAGAGTATCTGCTACACCTCCATGTAACACATGGGTATGAGCTTTTCTGACAAGAAGAGTTGTCAACCAGGACCGTCGCGGTAGTAGTATAGGGAATTGCGCCGAGACACTCATGGCACTATTAGATAGTCGACCCCTACAATGGATGAGACGTGTTTCCGGGTCACGATATAAGCCGAGACTTTTAATCAGATCTGGAGTATTAGAAATCTCTCCTGCGTTGAGATAATCATATTCATTCTTGTAATGCTCGCGTTGGATTTGATGTAGCCAATAGTTCATAGCACTAGGTAAAGCTGTTTCAGGTCGCAGTGTATTGATAAACTGAAACACTTTCGTGGTTATGTTCAGCACCTTAGTGAGAGATGATATCTCTCAAGCATTAAATATTGGGCTAGACTGTAACACATCAGTTATAACATTAACACTGATCACTTCATCTCTTTGTTCTGGTCACATGTCTTTCAGACTTATCCAAGCAGGTCCATTCACCCAAAGTTGTTTCTCCAATAAAGTCTTAATTGAGATGCCTCTTGAGAGTAAGTCAGCTGGATTGCAGTTTGTTGGAACATAGTGAAAGGAAAAATTAGATGGATAATCTCTGATTTCAGCAACCCTATTCTTGACATAAGGAATTTTGCTATTATCATTTCTGATCCATTGCAAGGCAACTTCACTATCTGACCAAACAATGATATCTTTGAATACCAGTTCCTTTAGTGTTGTGGTTATGTGATGTGCTAGTCGCTTTCCTGCTTGTATTGCAGCGAGTTCTAGTTGTAGAAGCGAACGAGTTTTCATTTGAGTTACTCTAGATTTTGATGTTAAGATGTTGCTTTGTCCATCAGCAACTACATATGCAACAGCTTTAGCTGACGCATCACAGAGAATATGGAGGGCACACACCTCATTTTCCTGACCCACTTTTCGAGGAAATTATATTTTACTTAAGTTCTCCAGTTCAGATTTTAATTTTGAACATTCGCTTTCAAATTGTGAGGATAAATTTTCATCCCAACCAATTTTTAATTGCCATGCTTTCCTTATCAACATCTTTCCTTTGATGGTGACTGGGGTTAGTAGGCCAAGGGGATCAAACATAGAGGATACTAGAGATAATAATTTCCTCTTGCTCAGGGAATTATGGTCCACAAAAGCAGTAGGTTTAAGTTGCAAGTTATCCTCTTTGACATCCCAACATAGGCCTAAAACAGTAGTGTTACCAGGCATATTGTAGCCTTCGAAATCTTCCTCAATTCTTTTTTTAAGAGCAGAATTGTTTGACACCCACATCCTTAAGGGTAAATTAGCTGTAGCTAACTCCATATTAGCATTTTCGTACACATCAAACAAAACTGTTTGATCATTGGCTGTACCCTGGAAGTTATCCACATAGAAATTTTCAATCAAGAGAGTTTTATATACATTATCTGAATTTTTCAAGTGAGTGTCTATGGTTGCCTGTAGTAAAAATGGACTACATGTTGCTCCAAACAACACAGTTTTAAACCTATGTCTCAGGAAGTTGGTTCAATCTGGTTAAGTCTTCATACCATAAAAATCTGGTAAAATCACATTCCTGTAAACCAACTGGTAGGAAAGCTTTGCTTATGTCAGCAGAGTAAGCATACTCGTTTACTCTGAACTTTAATAGCATATTGCCCAACTTTTCAGTTAAAGAAGGCCCTGTCAAAAGACAGTCGTTCAGTGAGGGTTGACCACCTGTTTTAGCGCTGCAATTAAAAACTATGCGCAGTGGAGTCGTAACACTATCCTTTTTAACTCCATGATGAGGGAGATAGTGACACTTACTTGTAGGAGATGCATTTGG
>CM035219.1:5712713-5727938 GCA_020233015.1 Callinectes sapidus
AGATGAGAATAGGTACAATCACAGTAGGAAAATGCACATAAGGACCAAGATACATAGGTAGAGATGTAGGTATTGTATTGTTTTACTTTACATGGTGCTCTGCTGTATCAGTTGCACCTAACGGTTCACTGAGTAAGACGAAAACATCACGGCGCCTTTCAGCAATTGAAACAGTGTGCTCCTTAACTCAGAATCTAGCAAAAACAGTTTATTTTATGTCTCTCGCACTGTAGGAAGTGTGGTTTCCACTGCTTGTCTTGTCATTTTTATGTTGGCTAGAACCTTCTATGCAGATGTCATAACCTACACGTGCGTTTTGAAAGGAGACAGGGACGTGCATACCTACAAGGTCTGGAATGACATGACTTCCAATTACCGTAGCCTTAACAACTGTCCACATCCCTTGTTGCAGTAATTGTTCAGAAGTACCTGATGAATCTCGGTGTCTTTCGACAAACACATAATCGAGATTTACTTCTAAAGTTGGTAAACGTTCTCTGACCCTGTTTAGCGGGGAAATCCCGAAAAGTAGGAACGGTTTGGGTAGGAACATTCTCACCATAAGGCGCTTTTCGCCTGTTGTTAAGCGTGCATCAATTTAATCTTTTCGTACTTCAGGTTAGTCATTTCTGACGCCTCGAGGAAAATTAAAGAAAAGAGAAATACATGAAGATACACACAATTAACATTATTGTTATTATAGTTATATTTGATATAGATAAATATAGATGAAAACATATAACATAACAGAGAGTTACAAATTACACTACTAGATTTAAAGGCTCAAATCACATTAGTCTTAATGCCAAAAAATGTGACGGCTCAGTAATATTTCATCACCAATAATTATGTCAACAAGTGATGTTGTGGGGATTCTAACCCACAATCCGGTGCTTCGTGACTCGTCCACGTCAGCAGTACCGGAGCTTCACCTGAGCGGTTCGAACATGAGGCCTCGAGTAGAAGCCCCGGTATATAAGCAGCCGGGTCTGGAGATGTGGTCCACAGAGACTGAGCCCAGACACCGTGCCACCAACACGTGCTCTGAAGCCCTGTCTGTCTGCCACCTTTGCGTGGATTTTTTGTACGCCCATCTGGCCTAGGATCATAGTTAAATAAAGTTAGGATTCCCATTGCCCCGTGATTTTAGATTTGCCTATCATTACCTTGTCCTTAGCGGTAACAGAAGGTGTCTGTTGCCACCGTGTCAGATTGTCTTTCCTCTCTTACCTACGGAGGATCCGCCTCAGTGAGCGTGCTTTTGGGGTGAATTAACACCGTCCGGCCCCCATAGAGTGGTTTGGCAAGACAATCTGACGTTAGAAAACTCCTCCCTGATCTCCTCCCACTTGAGTCCCGCTCCCCTCCTGTAGGAGGGGGGTGTACCCCCTCCATGCCGGACGGACCCTCCTCCCCTCCCCCTCCAAGGGGGAGGGAGGGCACTGATCGACGACCCCCGACCGCCAGACTAAATATTGACCCCAGTAAAGCGACTTTTGTGACTCTACATTCAAAGACTTCGACCCGCCTCTCAAATGTAAATTCATTCATCATAAAAAAAGTTATCGATTGTAACATTGGAAATGTAGTAAATGTAAAGAAACTTGCCAGTGGTGACCTATTAGTTCAGACCCTTAACGTTAGTCAAGTAAAGTCATTGTTGAAGCTCCGAACCATCCATGACATCGAGATCGAGGCTTTCATTCCAGTATCTATGAACTCGTGTCGGGGAGTTGCCTCCCACCGCGATTTTGTGGATATGGATGAGGCCGAGATTACTGATTGCATGGCTGACCAGGATGTAATTGAAGCTCGTAAGATCACTAAGAATGTTGACGGCACCAGAAGGAGCACAGCATCAGTTATTTTAACTTTCAGTGCTGCTAAATTGCCGGATAGGGTTCATGTAGGATATGAGTCGGTTTCCGTTCGTCCCTACATTCCGAATCCTCTCCGTTGCTTCAATTGTCAACTTTATGGACACCATGGAAATGCTTGTCGGTCTTCCCACGCCTACTGCGGTAGATGTTCAGATGAGGGTCATTCTGCAGACCAATGTACATCTCTTGTCCAAAAGTGCCGTAACTGTGAAGGTGCTCATTCCACTTTCTCGCGCGATTGCCCCGCGTGGAAATTGGAAAAAGAGATCTGCACAGTGAAAGCTACTGAAGGGATTTCCTACTATGAAGCAAGGATGAGAGTGAAGCAGACGCAGTCCGCACCTGCTTCAAACGCTTCTTATGCTTCAGCAGTAAGGGCTCCTCCCAAGATGTGCACTATTGGAATCCAGACTGATCCGTTGCCTGACTCATCTACCTCTACAGTTTCCCCTTCAACCTCTGCCTCATCACCTGATAAAACTACATCCACTTCAACTAAAACTTCTACTGCTATAACTTCCTCTGCTCCATATCTGTCAGCTATCTCTCGTACTCCCAGTAAGAGTGAAAAGACTGACAAGTCTGATAAACTAAATTTAACAAAACTTGAACGCACTCGCCCTTCTCATGTCGTCGCAGCTCCCGCGCCCTCGAGGAGGAGTTCTCACGCTCGCTCCCTCTCGACGAGCTCCGGGGAGTTAACAATTGATGACCCAATGGATGTCACCACTAGTAAGGGCCGGGAGAGGTCCCCCGGCAGCTCTTCTGAGCGCAAAAGGACCAAGAAACACGGCCGCCACCTCCACTCTTAAGCCATAATGTTCAAGGTGTTACAGTGGAACTGTAGAAGTATTCGAAATAAAGATTCATATTTGTCACTTTTAGTGAACATACACAGGCCGTCTGTTATTTGTCTACAGGAGACGAGACTGCAGGATCAGCCTGATCCTACAGTGCTAAAACACTACCATCCGTATAGAAGATATGAGGGACACGGTGTTGCCATATACATACACAAAACACTAACACAAACAGAAGTGACGTTGAATACACCTCTGGAAGCTGTCGCGTGCAGGGTGAGATTCAACAACACGTATCTGGCTATATGTTCCCTCTACTTGCCTCCCAATGCCCCCATTGTTGATGACGACATTACATCACTGATTAGCCAGCTTCCGGGCAACAGGCTAGTACTTGGCGACTTTAACGCCCATCATCAACAATGGGGAAGTGAGAGGTCAAGTGTACGTGGGGAGCAGATAGTTGACATTATGTTGCAGACAAACCTCTGTCTTCTGAACGATGGAAGTGCGACTCGTGTAGATGATCGGACTGGTAACGCGTCTGCCATTGATCTGTCATTGTTATCGCCGGGTATACTCCCTGACTTCTCCTGGGAAGTCATCGACGACTCCCACGGAAGTGACCATCTACCCATCTGTATCTCTTACTCACGCGACATCCCGCCCACCCCCCGCACTCCCAAGTTCAACTTTAAGAGAGCAGATTGGGCAACCTTCCGTGGGATTGCCGACGTGGATATATCTGGCGAGGACATTGACACGATGGTCAGCAACGCAACACGATCCATATTACACGCCGCCGAGGCTTCTATTCCGAAAACTTCTACAGTTCACACTAAGCATGGAGTTTCATGGTGGACAACGGATTGCCGACAAGCACTTCGTGAGCGTAATAGGCGATACAGGCATTTCAGCCAGCAGCCCAGTCAAGCAAACTTCATAGCCTATAAAAAGGCAAGGGCTCAGGCAAGGAAAGTCATCCGCAATGCAAAAACTGACTCATTCAGACAATTCATTTCAACAGTGAATCGCACCACACCCCTGTCAAAAGTGTGGCAAACAATAAACATATTCAATAATAAAAAACCATACATCCCAATAAACACTCTGAACATAAATAACCAAACAATTGACAACAAACAAGAAATAGCAAATGCAATAGCCCACCATTTTTATCAGGCAAGCAGTTCCGCGTACTATACCCCTGCCTTCCTCCCCCGCAAGGAGGAGGCAGAACTCTCAGTCCCAAACTTTGCCACGGGAGGCGTAAACTCGGACTACAACACAGAGTTTACGTTGGATGAACTCCTTCTTGCCCTGAAATACTGTAAAGGCTCCAGTCCAGGTCCAGATAATATTTCATATATTATGTTACAGCATCTCGGCCACCATTCCATTACTAAATTATTATTGCTTTATAACAAAATATGGACCACACACACATTTCCTAAGTCTTGGGGCTTTGCACATACCATCCCAATCCCCAAAAAGACTGGACGCCTTACGGACCCCAGTGCGTTTCGCCCTATTGCACTCACGAGCTGTCTATGTAAGGTCATGGAACGTATGGTAAAGCGAAGGCTGCTTTTTGTTTTAGAAGCGAAGGGTTTGTTAGGTGATGAACAGTCGGGGTTTCGGACGTACCGAAGCACGATGGATCACCTAACACACCTAGAGCATTGCATTTCAGAGGCATTTGCCAAAAAAGAATTCATGATAGGGGTGTTCCTAGACATCCACAAAGCCTTCGACATGACATGGCGACACGGAATCCTCACGAAACTCTACGCTCATGGCTTCAGAGGTAACTTGCCCATTTTTGTTTATAATTTCCTACAGGACAGAACATTCTCTGTCAAGCTTCCTGGTAACGTAATCTCGGACGTTTTCGTCCAGGAGAACGGGGTGCCGCAGGGTAGTGTTCTTAGTCCTATATTATTTTGTATTATGATTAATGATATTCTGTCCACAACTCCCGTCCCCAGGAATCTTAAATACTCACTGTACGCTGACGACTGTGCGTTATGGCACTCCTCGCCTAACGCTCAGTTCTCAGCGGGGCGGATTCAAGACGCTCTTGATTCCGTTCAGCATTGGGCCTCTTTGTGGGGATTTAAGTTTTCCGTTGCTAAGTGTATCGGTGTTGTTTTTACTAGACGTAACGTACCTAATTTGCAATTGACTCTTCAAGGCCAGCCGATACCTTTTCAAAATTCAGTCAAATTCTTGGGTCTGCATTTTGACAGCAGACTCAATTGGAAGACTCACATTAATGAACTACTCATCCGTTGCCGTAAAAAAATCAATGTCCTCAAATACCTCCGTGGTACTTCATGGGGAGCAGACAGAAAATCTTTATTAATGGTGTACAAGTCCTTAATTCGCTCTCATTTAGACTATGGCTCACCGGTGTATGGGTCTGGGTCGGAACCAACATTGAGGAGGTTGGATGTTTTGCAAAATGAATGTGTGAGAATGTGTCTTGGGGCCCTGCGCTGCACTCGTGTGGCGAGGATGGAGGTTGAGGCCAATGTACCACCACTGAAACACCGTCGTGATACGCTATTGTTAGCATATGGGATGAAAACAGCCCGGAAAGCTCCCCTCGGCAACGCAGCAAGCAAGATCGTCTGGCAGCACCACCACCTCCACACTGCGGTCCACCGTCCAGTCTCTGTCAGACTTAACGCTCTATGCCAACAAACGGGCGTGAGACTGGACGAGGCGGACCGCCTCGTGATGCCCACCCTTCCCCCTTGGAAAAAACAACAAACAACAGTCAACACAACATGGATAAGGGGGAAGAAGGCTGTTGTTGCCGAGGCAGAGCTCCACCAACACTTCCGGGCCCTCATCGCTGGCCTCCCTCCATCCCTACACATTTATACTGACGGCTCCAAGACGGATGAATGTGTGGGTGCAAGTGTGTGGTCGTGTGAATGTGCCCTCAGGTTCCGACTGCCGACTCATACATCGGTCTTTTCCGCTGAAATTTTTGCCATTGATAAAGCCATAGACTATGCTTTAAATTCATCTCATCGTTCAATTATCATTTTTTCGGACTCTATGTCACCCCTTCAGGCAATAGAGTCCGGCCGTACGGATACAAATGAAATCCAGGGCAACATCATTAATAAATTAAATTCAAGTCGTAAATCCTTCTCACTGATTTGGGTGCCTGGACATTCCAATATTCGCGGGAATGAACAGGCTGACATGCTAGCTCGGTCTGCCGCAGAGCTCGAAGGAGCGTGGAACCTCCGTCGGGATCTGCAGTCATGTCTCTCAGTTGTTAAATCATCAGCAAAACTCCTGTGGCAGAGTCACTGGGACAACCTCCACCTACAAACCATCAAACCCATCCTAGGCGAGTGGGCTTCCTCCAATCGCCCCACAAGGCGGGAGGAGGTTGTCCTCGCACGCCTCAGGATGGGCTGCACCCTCCCCACCCACATGCTCCCCTACATAGCCAACGCTTTCCCACCACAATGTTCCATATGCAATGTCACCCTCTCTGTCGAGCACATCCTGCTTCACTGTGTGCGTTATCGTGAGGAGAGGCGGCCCTTGGCGGCGTATTGCAGGAGTCGCGGCCTCACGCTAACGCAGACCACCCTTCTGGGTGACGAACACCCGGATGTGGTCGATAGATTGATGATTTATCTGACTGAGACCAACTTAATCAGAGAGTTGTGATTTATGTGTATATATTATGTATGATGCACTATGTACATTTTTCACATCAATATATATATATATATAATAAAAGTATGAAAGTGTGTATGAATTCTATCTAGCGTGATTTGATGTAAATGTTTTCCACCGTTTGTTTATTTCTATTTATTTTTATCTATATTATTTATTTTTTATTTATTTTTTTATTTTTTTTTTATTGTTATTATATATATTTAATAAAAACTATACGTAGCAATACTACGTAGACAATGTGTGTTTGTGTGTTGCCCCCCCTTCCCTGCCTTGACAAAGGACAATAGCTTTGCAGTAGGAGTAGGTACCCTGTGTGAATGAAGCGTGTGTGTAAGTGTGACTGTTGTCATTGTTATTGCTGCTGTTGTTGTTGTTGTTGTTATTGTTGTTGTTTTCTTTATGTTGTTATATAAATTAAAAAAAAAATTTTTAATTTAAATAAGTAAATAAAGAAATAAATAAAGAAAGAAAGAAAACAAAAAAAAGGCACTTATATATAATAAAACAAATACACAACACTATAAAGAAATGGCCTAATACCCATGTCTGGGTTATGGCCAAAAAAAAAAAAAAAAAAAAAAAAAAAAAAAAAAAAAAAAACCCAGTCAGCAGAGACTGAGCCCAGACACCGTGCCACCAACACGTGCTCTGAAGCCCTGTCTGTCTGCCACCTTTGCGTGGATTTTTTGTACGCCCATCTGGCCTAGGATCATAGTTAAATAAAGTTAGGATTCCCATTGCCCCGTGATTTTAGATTTGCCTATCATTACCTTGTCCTTAGCGGTAACAGAAGGTGTCTGTTGCCACCGTGTCAGATTGTCTTTCCTCTCTTACCTACGGAGGATCCGCCTCAGTGAGCGTGCTTTTGGGGTGAATTAACACCGTCCGGCCCCCATAGAGTGGTTTGGCAGGACAATCTGACCTTAGAAAACTCCTCCCTGATCTCCTCCCACTTGCGTCCCGCTCCCCTCCAGTAGGAGGGGGGTGTACCCCCTCCATGCCGGACGGACCCTCCTCCCCTCCCCCTCCAAGGGGGAGGGAGGGCACTGATCGACGACCCCCGACCGCCAGACTAAATATTGACCCCAGTAAAGCGACTTTTGTGACTCTACATTCAAAGACTTCGACCCGCCTCTCAAAGGTAAATTCATTCATCATAAAAAAAGTTATCGATTGTAACATTGGAAAGGTAGTAAATGTAAAGAAACTTGCCAGTGGTGACCTATTAGTTCAGACCCTTAACGTTAGTCAAGTAAAGTCATTGTTGAAGCTCCGACCATCCATGACATCGAGATCGAGGCTTTCATTCCAGTATCTATGAACTCGTGTCGGGGAGTTGCCTCCCACCGCGATTTTGTGGATATGGATGAGGCCGAGATTACTGATTGCATGGCTGACCAGGATGTAATTGAAGCTCGTAAGATCACTAAGAATGTTGACGGCACCAGAAGGAGCACAGCATCTGTTATTTTAACTTTCAGTGCTGCTAAATTGCCGGATAGGGTTCATGTAGGATATGAGTCGGTTTCCGTTCGTCCCTACATTCCGAATCCTCTCCGTTGCTTCAATTGTCAACTTTATGGACACCATGGAAATGCTTGTCGGTCTTCCCACGCCTACTGCGGTAGATGTTCAGATGAGGGTCATTCTGCAGACCAATGTACATCTCTTGTCCAAAAGTGCCGTAACTGTGAAGGTGCTCATTCCACTTTCTCGCGCGATTGCCCCGCGTGGAAATTGGAAAAAGAGATCTGCACAGTGAAAGCTACTGAAGGGATTTCCTACTATGAAGCAAGGATGAGAGTGAAGCAGACGCAGTCCGCACCTGCTTCAAACGCTTCTTATGCTTCAGCAGTAAGGGCTCCTCCCAAGATGTGCACTATTGGAATCCAGACTGATCCGTTGCCTGACTCATCTACCTCTACAGTTTCCCCTTCAACCTCTGCCTCATCACCTGATAAAACTACATCCACTTCAACTAAAACTTCTACTGCTATAACTTCCTCTGCTCCATATCTGTCAGCTATCTCTCGTACTCCCAGTAAGAGTGAAAAGACTGACAAGTCTGATAAACTAAATTTAACAAAACTTGAACGCACTCGCCCTTCTCATGTCGTCGCAGCTCCCGCGCCCTCGAGGAGGAGTTCTCACGCTCGCTCCCTCTCGACGAGCTCCGGGGAGTTAACAATTGATGACCCAATGGATGTCACCACTAGTAAAGGCCGGGAGAGGTCCCCCGGCAGCTCTTCTGAGCGCAAAAGGACCAAGAAACACGGCCGCCACCTCCACTCTTAAGCCATAATGTTCAAGGTGTTACAGTGGAACTGCAGAAGTATTCGAAATAAAGATTCATATTTGTCACTTTTAGTGAACATACACAGGCCGTCTGTTATTTGTCTACAGGAGACGAGACTGCAGGATCAGCCTGATCCTACAGTGCTAAAACACTACCATCCGTATAGAAGATATGAGGGACACGGTGTTGCCATATACATACACAAAACACTAACACAAACAGAAGTGACGTTGAATACACCTCTGGAAGCTGTCGCGTGCAGGGTGAGATTCAACAACACGTATCTGGCTATATGTTCCCTCTACTTGCCTCCCAATACCCCCATTGTTGATGACGACATTACATCACTGATTAGCCAGCTTCCGGGCAACAGGCTAGTACTGGGCGACTTTAACGCCCATCATCAGCAATGGGGAAGTGAGAGGTCAAGTGTACGTGGGGAGCAGATAGTTGACATTATGTTGCAGACAAACCTCTGTCTTCTGAACGATGGAAGTGCGACTCGTGTAGATGATCGGACTGGTAACGCGTCTGCCATTGATCTGTCATTGTTATCGCCGGGTATACTCCCTGACTTCTCCTGGGAAGTCATCGACGACTCCCACGGAAGTGACCATCTACCCATCTGTATCTCTTACTCACGCGACATCCCGCCCACCCCCCGCACTCCCAAGTTCAACTTTAAGAGAGCAGATTGGGCAACCTTCCGTGGGATTGCCGACGTGGATATATCTGGCGAGGACATTGACACGATGGTCAGCAACGCAACACGATCCATATTACACGCCGCCGAGGCTTCTATTCCGAAAACTTCTACAGTTCACACTAAGCATGGAGTTTCATGGTGGACAACGGATTGCCGACAAGCACTTCGTGAGCGTAATAGGCGATACAGGCATTTCAGCCAGCAGCCCAGTCAAGCAAACTTCATAGCCTATAAAAAGGCAAGGGCTCAGGCAAGGAAAGTCATCCGTAATGCAAAAACTGACTCATTCAGACAATTTATCTCATCTGTGAACCGCACCACACCCCTGTCAAAAGTGTGGCAAACAATAAACATATTTAACAATAAAAAACCATACATCCCAATAAATACTCTAAATATAAATAACAGAATAATGACAACAAACAAGAAATAGCAAATGCAATAGCCCAACATTTTTATCAGGCAAGCAGTTCCGCCTACTACACTCCTGCCTTCCTTCCTCGCAAGGAGGAGGCAGAACTCTCAGTCCCAAACTTTGCCACGGGAGGCGTAAACTCGGACTACAACACAGAGTTTCCGTTGGATGAACTCCTTCTTGCCCTGAAATACTGTAAAGGCTCCAGTCCAGGTCCAGACAACATTTCATATATTATGTTACAGCATCTCGGCCACCATTCCATTACTAAATTATTATTGCTTTATAACAAAATATGGACCACACACACATTTCCTAAGTCTTGGGGCTTTGCACATACCATCCCAATCCCCAAAAAGACTGGACGCCTTACGGACCCCAGTGCGTTTCGCCCTATTGCGCTCACGAGCTGTCTATGTAAGGTCATGGAACGTATGGTAAAGCGAAGGCTGCTTTTTGTTTTAGAAGCGAAGGGTTTGTTAGGTGATGACAGTCGGGGTTTCGGACGTACCGAAGCACGATGGATCACCTAACACACCTAGAGCATTGCATTTCAGAGGCATTTGCCAAAAAAGAATTCATGATAGGGGTGTTCCTAGACATCCACAAAGCCTTCGACATGACATGGCGACACGGTATCCTCACGAAACTCTACGCTCATGGCTTCAGAGGTAACTTGCCCATTTTTGTTTATAATTTCCTACAGGACAGAACATTCTCTGTCAAGCTTCCTGGTAACGTAATCTCGGACGTTTTCGTCCAGGAGAACGGGGTGCCGCAGGGTAGTGTTCTTAGTCCTATATTATTTTGTATTATGGTTAATGATATTCTGTCCACAACTCCCGTCCCCAGGAATCTTAAATACTCACTGTACGCTGACGACTGTGCGTTATGGCACTCCTCGCCTAACGCTCAGTTCTCAGCGGGGCGGATTCAAGACGCTCTTGATTCCGTTCAGCATTGGGCCTCTTTGTGGGGATTTAAGTTTTCCGTTGCTAAGTGTATCGGTGTTGTTTTTACTAGACGTAACGTACCTAATTTGCAATTGACTCTTCAAGGCCAGCCGATACCTTTTCAAAATTCAGTCAAATTCTTGGGTCTGCATTTTGACAGCAGACTCAATTGGAAGACTCACATTAATGAACTACTCATCCGTTGCCGTAAAAAAATCAATGTCCTCAAATACCTCCGTGGTACTTCATGGGGAGCAGACAGAAAATCTTTATTAATGGTGTACAAGTCCTTAATTCGCTCTCATTTAGACTATGGCTCACCGGTGTATGGGTCTGGGTCGGAACCAACATTGAGGAGGTTGGATGTTTTGCAAAATGAATGTGTGAGAATGTGTCTTGGGGCCCTGCGCTGCACTCGTGTGGCGAGGATGGAGGTTGAGGCCAATGTACCACCACTGAAACACCGTCGTGATACGCTATTGTTAGCATATGGGATGAAAACAGCCCGGAAAGCTCCCCTCGGCAACGCAGCAAGCAAGATCGTCTGGCAGCACCACCACCTCCACACTGCGGTCCACCGTCCAGTCTCTGTCAGACTTAACGCTCTATGCCAACAAACGGGCGTGAGACTGGACGAGGCGGACCGCCTCGTGATGCCCACCCTTCCCCCTTGGAAAAAACAACAAACACAGTCAACACAACATGGATAAGGGGGAAGAAGGCTGTTGTTGCCGAGGCTGAGCTCCACCAACGCTTCCGGGCCCTCATCGCTGGCCTCCCTCCATCCCTACACATATATACTGACGGCTCCAAGACGGATGAATGTGTGGGTGCAAGTGTGTGGTCGTGTGAATGTGCCCTCAGGTTCCGACTGCCGACTCATACATCGGTCTTTTCCGCTGAAATTTTTGCCATTGATAAAGCCATAGACTATGCTTTAAATTCATCTCATCGTTCAATTATCATTTTTTCGGACTCTATGTCAGCCCTTCAGGCAATAGAGTCCGGCCGTACGGATACAAATGAAATCCAGGGCAACATCATTAATAAATTAAATTCAAGTCGTAAATCCTTCTCACTGATTTGGGTGCCTGGACATTCCAATATTCGCGGGAATGAACAGGCTGACATGCTAGCTCGGTCTGCCGCAGAGCTCGAGGGAGCGTGGAACCTCCGTCGGGATCTGCAGTCATGTCTCTCAGTTGTTAAATCATCAGCAAAACTCCTGTGGCAGAGTCACTGGGACAACCTCCACCTACAAACCATCAAACCCATCCTAGGCGAGTGGGCTTCCTCCAATCGCCCCACAAGGCGGGAGGAGGTTGTCCTCGCACGCCTCAGGATGGGCTGCACCCTCCCCACCCACATGCTCCCCTACATAGCCAACGCTTTCCCACCACAATGTTCCATATGCAATGTCACCCTCTCTGTCGAGCACATCCTGCTTCACTGTGTGCGTTATCGTGAGGAGAGGCGGCCCTTGGCGGCGTATTGCAGGAGTCGCGGCCTCACGCTAACGCAGACCACCCTTCTGGGTGACGAACACCCGGATGTGGTCGATAGATTGATGATTTATCTGACTGAGACCAACTTAATCAGAGAGTTGTGATTTATGTGTATATATTATGTATGATGCACTATGTACATTTTTCACATCAATATATGAGGCGGCGTGTAGAGGAGGGACGTAACCCAAAATTTGGCGGTTCTGAGCTAGTAGTGGCTTCTGCCACTAGAGGCCTCCCTTCAACTCATGGGGACGTGATTTTACGCTAAAGCCAACTCTATACCCCTTACAATAGGGTGTGAAATCACGTGTTGATTCAGGAAATGTTTGGTTATCAAGTTTTGGGCGATGTAGGGAAGGGACGTAACCTGACAACCAATGGTAGAGCGCGTGGGGGGACACACACTCCGCCTCAGCCAATCAGCGCGCCACCAGCCCTCGTGGGTGAGTGAATCGCGCGCCACAGCATCATTGTCTTTTAAAGTCTCCACGCAGTAACAACTAACACCTGTTGATTTGCTCATTTTACCCCTTCTATCGCCTTCGTTATGGCCTCTACTGACGAAGAAAGTGAGGCCGGGGTGCAGGCGGCTACTAAGAAGAGAAAAGGAAACCCTAAACTGTGGAAGACAAGTGTGGCTAAGAAGAAAAGAGATAGCGGTGAGGCATACGTCAGTGCCTATACCAATAAGCAAATGCCGGCACGTCGTGTTGGACCTGACTGTAAATGCCCTAAAAAATGCTATGAAAAGATTGGGATGGCTTGTATTCAAGAGATCTTTGATAATTATTGGGTGCTAGCTGATCATTCTGCACAAACTGCATACCTTACCAAGTTAGTTCACTGTGAGACAGTGAATCGTAGCGAAGTAGGTGAGGGTAGCAGACGTAAAACACGAACGTGTACACTGTTTTTGTGGCTGGTATCCTTGTCAATGTCTGCCTCATTGCTTTCACAAACATACATGGCATTTCTGAAACACGAGTGCGTAAAGCAATGAAAAAAGTCACTGAAACGGGTACAGTGTCTTGTGACCAGAGGGGTAAACAGGCACCTACCAACAAAACTAGTGATGAGATTCGTGATCTAGTTCACCAACATGTTCGGTCTCTGCCTACAAAGCCTTCACACTATTCTCGTGCTAAAGGTATACACCGAGTGTATCTTCCCCCTGGATCGAGTCAGACCACTCTGTATAAAGACTACATTCGTTGGTTGGGTGAGGAAGGGAAACTTCATCTTAAAGCTACTAAATGGGTGTACAGTAGTATCTTCAAATCCTACAACATTGGCATAGAACCTCCCAATAGTGATACTTGCAATACCTGTGATGAGCGTAAGATTGACATTAAGAGAGCAAAGGTGGCTGGTGACCATGGGGAAGTGTCTAGATTGCAAATTACTTTGGATTTTCATCTGGCTAGGGCTAGAGCTGCTCACAGAATGCTTAAACGGTATGCTGAGAACCAAGAGGATAATGTAGCTGCCTTATCTATAGACTTACAACAACAGCTACCCACTCCACGCCTAACAACTAATGTTCAGTTTTATAAACATAAACTTTGGACCTTCAACTTTAGCGTCCATGACCTTAAAAGTGGTAAGGGGTACTTTTACCTCTGGAATGAGGCTATTGCCAAGAAAGGTAGCAACGAAATCGCTAGTTGTTTGAACCATTTCGTGAGCAACTATCTTGGGGGTGAGATAGACACGCTCCGAATCTTCAGCGACAACTGTGGGGGGCAAAATAAAAACACTAATATAGTGCTGTTCCACCTGCGTCAGATTCATGCCTCACGGTTTAAGAAAATTTCCCACGTCTTCCTCGAGTCTGGCCATTCCTATTTACCCTGTGACCGTGACTTTGGTTTCCTTGAAAAGAAACTAAAAGGTGTACAAGTGTATTCACCCCTCATTATGCCCAGATTATGTCAACTTGCAGAGATGTCACCCCTTTCACAGTTATTGAGATGAATCATACCCATTTCCTAAACTATGATGTCCTCCAAAAATTTGTAACTAAGTCAGGATTTGCTGGTCAGGTTTCAAAGATGCTAAAGTCTTTGAAGCCAAGGAGGACTATAAGATGGGAATTTGTGTAAGGCCAGGCTATGATGATGAGATGAACCCCATAGTCAAAATCAAATTCCAAAAGGGCAAGGGTAATACACTCGACAGTAATTTCGACCTTTCAAAGGTAGACCTTCCTCTCAAGTATCCAAATGGGGTTAAACTAAAGCCAGCTAAAATAAAAGATATAAAGTACCTCTGCAAGTTCATAAAGTCTGGCTTTGAGCAGTTTTACGCCGACTTATTCACAGCTCAGGATCAGATACCTGATCAGGGGGGAGCCGGTCAAGATGGGCCGGACGACCCCGACGAGATGTAAATTAACCCCCTTCTCCCCACCCCCCTCAAGCCCATCAAGTTCCTTTCTTCTCCTACTATGCTTAAAGTGATAGATCTTGCCCAGCTGAATAATTTGATATATGACAAAACAGCATTTGATGATTTTTTATACCAAAAGTCATTAGCGATACTAAAACGTTAATTACTCAAAATCAATATTTTTGGGTTACGTCCCTTCTCTACACACCGCCTCATATATATATGTAAATAAAAGTATGAAAGTGTGTATGAATTCTATCTAGCGTGATTTGATGTAAATGTTTTCCACCGTTTGTTTATTTCTATTTATTTTTATCTATATTATTTATTTATTTATTTATTTATTTATTTATTTTTTTTTTTATTGTTATTATATATATTTAATAAAAGCAATACGTAGCAATACTACGTAGACAATGTGTGTTTGTGTGTTGCCACCCCCTTCCCTGCCTTGACAAAGGACAATAGCTTTGCAGTAGGAGTAGGTACCCTGTGTGAATGAAGCGTGTGTGTAAGTGTGACTGTTGTCATTGTTATTGCTGTTGTTGTTGTTGTTGTTATCGTTATT
>CM035219.1:5733228-5755958 GCA_020233015.1 Callinectes sapidus
GCGTGTGTGTGTGTGTGTGTGTGTATACACAGGATGATATGAAGCATCTAGTGTGGTAGCATGTAAGTCGCTTGCTTTGCATGCCTCTTGCTTTTAGTTGCCACCACCGGCTAGCCCTGTGCAAACAGGGGAGCTGATTGTGTAAGTCTCCACATGCCAGTACATAGCCTCTCCATTTAGCCCCAGGCTAAACAACAGAGGATCTTGTAGTATCATGGGGCCACCGACGTGTGGACACGCCCTAGTCCCACACCAACCCCTGGGGGGGGCACCATGGTGTCCGACCCCTCAGGTGCAGTGGACGAAGGGAGGGGGTGGGCAGTGTAGTATCATGAACTCAACCTCCTTTGGACAGAGTGACTGCAGGCGCTAAATACGCCTGAATGTCAAAAGCAGTCCAACCCTCACCCCAGGGTCCAAGATGGGCAAGCAGGTCAAGCACCCACATTACAACCACATACAGTATGCGCGGAAAGTGCTGACGTCAAGGGGCCGGCGTCATTTTTTTTTGCGGTAAGTGAAACAGGCTCAAGAATACTCTCTACAGAGGTGCGATATGAGCTGACGTTTTTCAAGCGGCATCTGGCAACTCTGTATGATGAGTGGGCAACACTGGACACGGGCAGTTGTTTTCTTAACGTTCGTGGAGGGGTGAACTGAGAGAGTGTCATGCACCACATGAACTTATTTTTACCTACATTTGGCTTTTTATTTGACCTCCTATCGTAATTGCAGCATGCCTAAAGTGACCACAAGTAGGGACAAACGCGTGGAGATTATTGCACTAGTGAAAGCAGGTCATGATTTGGCATTTATTGCCCAGCAAACTGGTGTAAGGCTGAGGACAGTACAGAGGATAGTGAAACGTTTTCGGGACACCGGGGAAGCCAGTGTGCCTGCCCCACTTCCCAAGCCTGGCAGGCCTCATCTTACCTCTGCTAGGACACGGTCTGTGATTGCAAGGCAAGTCAACAAGGACCCGAAGCTGACTGCAAGAGAGTTAAAGGAAAAAAACCCTAAGTTGCTTGGTAATGTGTCCCTACGTTCCGTGCAGCAGCTCCTCCATGACGACTTGGGTTACAAGAGTTACCGTGCCCACAAGAAGCCTCTTCTGAATGAGTTACAGAAAGCTAAACGTGTAAGATTTTGTAAAAAATATCTGAATTGGAGTGAGGAGGACTGGAAAACAGTGCTCTGGAGTGATGAGGCATCTTTCACTGTTACTGGCACGCCTTCACATCGAGTGTACCGAAAGCCAGGGAGTGATGCCCTTGACCCCAAGTACACGACCAAGTTCGTTAAGCATCCAGCTTCACTTATGGTTTGGGGATGTTTTACCTATCATGGTGTTGGGGATCTGGTAGTTCTTCCTGCTAACGAAAAAGTAAATCAATACAACTATCTGGAACTGTTATGTGATGTGTTGTGCAATTCATTTGATAAAACCAAGGCACAAGTGTTCATGCAGGATTCTGCTCCAGCACACATTGCAAAATCAGTTACAAAGTGGTTAGGTGATTGTGAAGTTTCATATATCCGAGATTGGCCTGGAAACAGCCCTGATATTAACCCTATTGAAAACTTATGGTCGCACATGAAGAAGCAGCTTAGAAGTATAGACACATCATCCGTGCCAAAGCTTGAAGCTGCAATCAAGAAGCTCTGGGCAAGTTTTTCACCATCAGTACTCCAAAATTTAGCCACCAGTGTACCCAAATGTCTTAAGGAAATAATCAAAAGGAAGGGGAATGCCACAAAATACTAAATTAGATGGTGAGTGTTAGCATACTCTGTCGTACTTCTTGCTAATCATAATAATGAGTTGTTTTTCAGTTGGCGTCAACACTTTCCGCGCATACTGTATGGGTCCTGAGCCAGGAAGAGCAGTGGAGAGACTGACCACCTGTCTCTCCCCACCTTGGTTCAGGACCATTTTGGGAATGACAGGGGCATTCACAAACATACGCTTACTCTGAACCCTCGATGGTTCGTGTACCAGGCTTCCTCCACGTATTCTCCTGGCAGGGAGTGCCTTTTGCACTTTACTGGGCACCATGGATTTTGGCGAGGTTGGTCTAGAACTAGCCAGACACTCTGCTTGAGACAACGAACTAGCTGGAAGGGAGACCAAGTTATTGAGGCATGCAGTCAATTGGGGAGAAATCATCTCAGAAAGCATAGACAGTAGTGGATAGCCATATGTAGAGAGGCAAGCTAGCCCTCCAGCAGGAGTACCCAAATCCTGGGGTCAGAGGAATCGACCAAGGCGAGCAAGTCTACATGCTCCCTCTCCGTGACAACATCACTGGAACCCTCCTGACCTCCATGGAGATTCCTAGCACTCCTCTCACCTCAAAGCGTCAGTACATAAACCACGACATTTAATGCATAGAGAAAGGGTGTCATGGGAGCACTAGGCATGACCCTGTTGCAATCCTAATGGGTACATGTCCATATGGAGGTTCCACAATGGCCAACCAGAAAAACAGCTGGGGTAGTCTCAGCCACCACAACATATCTGGTGGATGATTCACACTGCTACCATCACCATCACTAACAGACTGGAATGGAGGGTAAGCTGGTCTTGGCCATACACAACATTGAAGACATGAGGCACAATACCAACAGGAAAAAAGAAACATGAGCAAAGATACATGTCAGTAGAAAAGTGGGGACAAGAATAGACACTGGAGGGAGTAGACAGACAGACGCAGGAGCAAGCGCAAAGGGGGGGGGCTTGATTTTATGTACTGACAGACAAAAGGAGACAATGTGTTCATTACCTAGGGTAGAAAGAAGAGGTATATTGTGAAATAAGTTAAGTGTCACTGTAGTTTGGAATTCATTCTGTGCCCACAAACAAGTGTATACAATATAATATGTTAATATATACAATATTGTAATATTGTATACAATATAATATGTTAATATAATATGTTACAGTCAATATCTAAATCCAGACAATTTCTAAAGTGACCTAACCTATGTTAGGTTAGGTCACGTTAGGTTAGGTGAATCAGACAATTCACAAATTGCCTGAAAAGAAAAAAAGCAATAAAGCAGTCACTTTACACACATACATACATACATACATACATACATATATATATATATATATATATATATATATATATATATATATATATATATATATATATACTACATTGGTACCTCATATTTATGATTAAATAAAATCCACCATTCAAAAATCACTAGTAACTCTAGTTGAATTAAGTCTCATGTTAAAACTGATCACCAATTTCATCAGACCCTCGATATTCATAAAATTCATCCACACAAAAAGATTTATAGGTGAATCTAACATGAGTTTACAATGCTTTTCCATTGTATAAGTAATACACCTACTAACCTTACTGTGTATCCAAGAAGGTGGACATCAGAGTGTGGCAAGACAAAGAGATGCTTCGCAGGCAAATCACATGCAGTACACAGGGTGGCAGCCTTCTCAGCTGCTCCAGTATCCTCACCAGGAACACTAATGCCACTTTGGATCAGTACTAGTGCTACACGACTGTTCCGTCCACCTAACACAGTTCTGGGGGAAAAACCTTCACTGTCAGTAAAATATCTATTTGTCTATCTAATCTGGTGCTTCTGTCACCTCTCATAGGAATAGCAATGTCAATAAAAATTCAGCCTTTGTGCATATTTTAGCTTTCATATCAGATACCTCTTACTTTCTCCCTATCTCATTTTAGGAAGATGCTTGCCATACACATAGGCATTCTGAGTGCAGAAGTGGATAATCTAGATTACAAAATGCATCTATTTTGGTCAAACTTGACACTTTGCAGACATTACCTTGAATATAATGCTCAAGGAATATCTCCATTTGTTAGGGTTAACTAACAAGATTGCATAAATATTACACATGACTGTCCCCTCTTAAACAAGAAAGGGACATGTGTTCAAGCACACACATATAATGTGTGGCCTGGTGGCACATGCCTACCATGCCTGACTCACAACTGGGAGGGTTCAGATTCAACTCCTGGGTCAAGTCAGAAGCTTGGACAGACTTCTTTCTAGTGTTGCCCCATTCTTACCTGTCAGTGTTTAGGTACCTGGTGTAAGATCTGGTTGTGACCTGCTGCTAGGAAGGAGAAACAATTTCTGAATAAAAAATACACTGTTCCATCTAGCAGTCATGGTATCAAGTTATAAGATACAAACTTCACCTACAATGTATAAGATGCAGGGCAATTTTCGAGCCAAAATTTAGGAGAAAAGGTATGTTTCTTTTCATATATATATATATATATATATATATATATATATATATATATTATGACCCTAATGTCCACATTTCCAGGTAAAACTGTGCTCCAAATGACAGAAATATTCATTATTTCCTATTCATGATGAGGTTTGTTGCTGGAGCCTCACTGGACACTTTCGAGCCATAATATGAAGATTTGGTTGGTAATACTCATTACTAACTTGTCACGTAGTATCAATTTTACAATAACGTTACCTGTAAAGGCTATGATTGATTAGCTTAACATAAAGCGATAATACTACGTCATCAATAGCCGATTAGCCTAACAGAAACATTGGCATTGGTAAGTACTTTATGTTAACGTAGCCAATCATAGCCTTCACAGCTTATCTCATTATAAAACTAATACTATGTGACAAGGTGGTAAAGATTATTACCAACCAAGCCTATCATATTATGGCTCTAAAGTGTCCCGTGAGGCTCCAGCAGTAAACCTCATCACAAATAGGAAGTAGCGAATATTCCTGTCATTTGGAGCTCAGTTATATCTGGAATTAAGGTCACTGAATTCCATAAGAAATGCATTACCATGGGCTAATCAGCACACTGCTATGAACATGGCTTTGGTTTGAATCCTCGCCTCATGGAGTATGACGAAGGACAGTAGTAGCTTCACCGCCCCCTCCCCCCAACCTCCAACTTCTTTAGCGGATGTATAGCAACATAATGAGTGATTACAGATTATCCAGTCTTATTCTTTGAATAACAAGTTCCACATGTCAATCCTTTGTTTAACCATCATTACTGACTTATTTTTTTATGATTTCCTCTAACATCTCATAATCCATCCTCCAATTTTTGTTGCTTTCTTTTAAGTAACTATTGTACTGTACTATGTACCAATACTTGTATGTTCTATTTTTCTTACATTTACCCCAAGGATATTATAATCAAGGATGAAGTGATTGAATTGGCGAAATTGAGGAAAATGTTCATGCCGTCAGTGCACACTAGGGGGCAGCAGCAGTGGAGAGTATTGAAGGGGAGGGGGACCCCTGGGCCCGGCCAGCTGTTGACGCCACACAGCGGCAACGCTCCACCGGTACCATCACATTCAAAATGTCCCCACGCACAGCAACAATAAGGAACAGTTCTTGCTGCTTTTGTAGCAAAAACTGAGCAACTTGTCCATGGATGCATCTTCATCTGTTCCCTAGAAACACTAGAAGGTATGTAGTGATAGATAATGATAAGATAAGTCAATAAATATGACACATTTAAATAAAAAGCCACTCTATATATCGGAGTCTCTGCCTCACTGAGGAAACGTTAGATAAATTTAATATCGTTAAAACATTTACAAATCTAGCCTAACCTTATCCAGATTGTTCTAAAGGTTGTGACATAGGGACTGGTTTTATTGTTGAGTTGAATTTTATTGGCACTGACACACATTTCACTTGTAGACAAATGCAGTGGCTCTAATGCAAGCTGACTCGAAAAACCACCACCCTGTTGTTACCATAGGCAAGGCGACACGTGGAGCAGCGAGCCTCCCTCCCTTCCTCACTGCCTGCCTCCCTCGCGTTTAGCACATGGCGGCAGTAGCAACAACACATTGTGGGCCCCATTCTGGCCCAGGGCAGGCGACGAGGCAGCACGAGGTAGGAGCTGCAAGGCCACTGGGCCATATAGACACGTGCCCCGACACACACACTTAGTTGTGCAGGGTCTTCAATAGTGTGTGTGTGTGTGTGTTCTATCAATAATTTTGTTATGTGAATGCAATGATTATTCTTGTCACAACATTGCAAGTATGAAATTCAATGCTTAGGAGGCATTAAAATTCTGTTTACAGTTTCAGAATTAATCTAGTCATTATGGCTATTGACTTTATGTAACCAATATTACACAATAAAATATATTAATCTATATGTATATGTATCAATGTACGTATGAATGAGTACGACTATGAATGAATACAACTAATATAAGAAAGGGAGGGCGAAAAATTAAGCAAAACAATATAGCCATCCCTTGTGAAACAGAGAAAATGGGTTCCATTCTCTATCTTTGGCTTCCGTCAGTGGCCACTGTGGCGCCTTGATCTTTCCTCCAAGGTGTAATTCACGGCTTGGTATATTTCTTAGAATCCTTGATTTACCCTGTGATGCAATTCCTTAATGCAGCTTAATGTATCATTATTATTATTATTATTATTATTATTATTATTATTATTATTATTATCATTATTATTATCATCATCATCATTATTGCTATAATATCCCCTTTATGTTATTGCGACACAAGGAAAGTGTAAAAAAATCCTTATTTATTTCATAAAATTTTTTTGTCAAGGTATAAATCACAGGTCATGCAATGAATTGTACGGAAACTTGACGGGGGGGGGGTACATTTTATGTGCTAGCACTCAAATGCACTATATATTTTCTTTCATTCTTGGCCAAAAAAATTCTGAAGAGCAGGGCTATTGTCCGAAACTTAACTGAAATAAATATGTTTCTTAGAAGTGGAGTTATCATTTATAGACTATAAACACATTTTTCTCAGTTTTTAAAAAATGGCACTTGAGTCCTTATGGTTCTGGGGCCCTCATATACTGTTGAGCTAGCCAATCATAGCCTTCACACAATTATAATGAGTGAATTGCTACCCAAGCCTATCAAGCCTATCAAATTATGGCTCCAAAGTGTCCAGTGAGGCATCAGCTATAAGCTTGTGAGTAGTCATCACAAAAAGGAGGTAATGGATATTCCTGTCCTTTGGAACTCAGTAACACCTAGAACTGTGCAGAACAAAGGGTCACAAGCTTAACAATTGATAATGACTTTGTTTTTCAAGCCAATGATCACAGCACATGGCGCAGCACATTGTCTGTTGCGACAACTATGATGATAACAATGATAACCACCAATGAAGCCATTGAAGAAGCAGAGAAATGAAAACAACAGCAAGAAATACAAGAAAGCGAAGAATGAGTATGTTGGAATAAGAAGAGAGGAGGCAATAACTTTTGAAAAGGATGTGGTAGAGAAGTGTGAAAATTAACCCAAGCTCTTCTATGGGTTTATTAATGGAAAGATGAAGTGTAAAGAAACCACAGATAGGATAGTAAAGGGAAAAAAACATACCAAACAGCAGAAGAGCCGCGTAAAATTATGAATGAGCTTCAAATCTGTATTCACAGAAGAGGAGGCTTTTACAGAGTCAAATGTGATAGAGGCACATGAGGAATTTCAAGAAGTTGTGGTGCAGAAGCAAGATGTTGGCAAATTGTTGGGAAGTTTGGATATAAGAAAAGCAATGGGACCAGATGCAGTGTCAAGCTGGACACCAAGGGAATGCGAAGATCAACTAATACAGCCATTTTGGGATGTGATTACCAGTTCAATCAATAGAGAGGGGAAGGTGCCACAAGAATGGAAGAGGACTAACATAGTTCCCATTTGCAAAGGAGGAAATAAGGCTGACCATCTAAATTATAGACCTATGTCACTAACAAGTGTTATCAGCAAAATCTGTCAGATACTTATCAAAAAGAAATGGGTGAGATGTTTGTAAGAGAATAGAGATACAGTATACCCTCACCCATTCGCAGTTCACCGTTTGCGGCCCCACATATTCATGGATTTTGCTCTCAAAGTTTTTTTCATAATTTCGGCAATTTTGTTAATTTCTTAGGCCATTTTTTAGCAGAAAAACACTCACATTCCCCCTAACTGGTAAATAACTTAAAAATAACAATGTCAGTTAATACAAAAAAAAAGAAAAGAGAGATGATACAGTATAACTGGTAAATAACTTTAAATTAACAATGTCAGTTAATATAGAATAAAAAATTAGAAAAGAGAGATGATACAGTATAACTGGTAAATAATTTTTAAATAATAATGTAAGTTACAAGCTTTTGTTTCTCCTTCCTGCTGAATGGCTGCAGACGATGTGACATCACAAGCATCTTCATGTGTGAGACACTAAACAGCTCTCTCTCTGTCATTATTACTGTTTTTAATTTATCATTACTACATATTACTATATTATTACTGTATTAATGAGTAAAACTGTCTTTAGAATGTGCTTGGGAAGCATATTTTAGCGTACGAGATCTGTTAGAAAGGTCTGGAAAAACTGGCATACCTGGAGCATTGAAAACCTAATCACCCTCCAAATGGTCTCTTTGGGACTCCACACACTTCTCCCAGCAGTGCCGCCATTGTTGACAGCATTCCAAGAAAGCCTCTTTCGAAATGGAGTTTAGCTTGACTGTCATTGCAGGCATAACATCCTATCTTGTCTGATATCACGTTCCTTTCAATGGCCTCTTAAGTTTGGGGAACAGCCAGATGTAACAAGCCTGTTGAACCACAGGAGTCTGTTTTTTCATCAAAAAAGTTTGTATCAAGCAGGAGGAATGTGCTGGAGCACTGTCGTGATTGAGGCGCCAATTTCCCATTGACCACAACTCCGGTCTCTTGCACCACACAGCATCACGTAGGTGACAGAGAACATCCCTGTAGTACTCTTTGGTGATTGTTTAACCCTGTGGTGCATACTCATGGTGTACCACATCGCAGGAGTCAAAGAAAACAGTCAGCATCACTTTGATGTTGCTACGCACTTGGCAGGCCTTCTTTGGTGTTGGTGATGTGGAATGCTTCCACTGTAACGACTGGGATTTGGCTTCCAGGTCGTGCCCGTACACCCAGGACTCGTCACAAGTGATTATGGTGTTCATGAAGTCAGGGTCAATGTTTGTGGGGTCCAGCATGTACTGTGAGACTACAACACGAATTTTGCCGCCACTCTCTTCACTGCCAAATCTTTGGTCACAATGGAATGTACCAAAAAAGTGCTGGTGTCCACCACTTCTGCAATTTCTCTGATAGTCACACGACAGTCCCACATTACCACAATGTTCACTTTGGCAATGACCTGGTCATTTCAGCATGTGACTTTCAGTGTGTGACTCACTCTCCACCATTGTGCAGCTGTCTTTAAACCTGGTTGCACCCCTCTTTAATCTGTGTGATGCCCATGCATCATCACCGAAAGCCATCTGAATCTTCTGAATGGTTTCCATGTGACTGATGCCTAGTTTCTGGCAAAATTTGATAAAGTACCGCTGCTCCAGGCACTCCGTCATTTTCCTTGCAATGAAAAACCGACAAGAGCACTACATACTACCTCACTCAAATGCTGTTTGCCAGCAACTGACACTATCAACAGGCAGGAAAAAAATTCACACATGCACACAAATGTTCAAGGTTGGCTCATGCAAGTGTGCTTGATTCAAACCCATCAAGTTTTCACAAAAACAAATAAGGTCGGATACTTTTCTAACAGACCTCGTATATATTATCATACATAACCATTTTAAAAATGCATCAGTAATTCGCTGATTTTCGGGATTCGCAGGAGGGGGAAGGAATGTAACCCCCACGAATAGCAGGGGGATACTGGATATCAAATAGACAATTTGGATTCAGACAAGGAAAATCATGCATGACCAACCAGCTAAGTTTTTACACAAGATTAACTAAAGTAGTGAAAAACAGAGATGGGTGGGTGGATACTGTTTATGCAGACATCAAGTAAGGCATTTGACAAGAGTTCCACACAGGAGACTCTTACGGAAATTGAAACACATAGGTGGGCTGGGAGGGAATATAGTAGAGTGGATGCAAGATTATTTAAAAAATAGAGAAATGAGAACTGCAGTCAGGGAGACAGCTTCATGTTGGAGAAATTAACTAAGTAAAGTACCACAAGACTCAGTCTAACCATCCATAATGTTCCAGATATATGTAAATGACATGCAATGCAGTATGATCAGATACATAAACCAGTTTGCAGATGATCCCAAATATATGAAAATTGCTAAAAGACTTGATGACTATCAGGGGTTAAAAGTGAATATTGACAAGATCTATGAATGGAATATGACATGGAATTTGGATTTCAATGCAAGGAAATGGTATGTGATGAAGCTACGAAAAAGCAAAAGAAGGCAAAAATGGGATTACAAGATAGGACAGAAGTAATACTGAAGAGGAAGAAGAAAAAAGATCTGGGTGTGGTGATCCAAGATACACTGAGCCCACAACAGCACATAAGCCAACAATTTGGAACAACATACAAGGTATTAAACAAAATTAGGGTGGTGTTCCATTATTTGGATAAGGATATGATGAGAAATATTCTATCTTCAACCAATCAAGATCTGAACATAAGACTATTATCACTAGAGCCACTATTTCAAATTAATGACAATAACAACTCATGTTCAATACTGATGTGCTTACTTGAGAGACTGAACTTGACCAGCAACTTCATTTTTTTTTTCTGTCCAACTGCTGTCATTCCAATCCAAGTCATAAAACAGGACAACAAGTGCTGGCACATGGTAGAGGTACTTGGGCATCCAATTTGATTTGAGGATGCCTTTTGGAATATACCATTCATATGACTGTCTCTGAAATATATAAAATCTGTACAGTAAACAAAAGTACTGTCAAGCAAAGACTATCCTAAGAAATACACTAGTAGACATGTAAGTCAGACTTGATACTCTCCTAATGACCCTTGGTTTTGGTTCTGGACCATGATCAATGACTTTCTTCCACACTAAAGACAGAATATATAAAAGAAAATGAAGAAAATAAAAGCTTCTTACATTTTATTTTGAATACAAACTTAAGTGTTGTGGATAAAAGATTTTCACAATTACAGTAACACACGCTTAAGTCAGTCCAATTTATCGGAAGACCCACCCAAGTTATCTAGAAATCCATACACACAGAAAAACTTGCATTGAAAATATATATTAGCTGTATAAACTCTGTTCTTGGTATTGGTAGTGTTGCAGCAAATGAGCCTCTAAGGCCCTGTATACACAAGGCGATTCCTGCTGCCCATCTGCATTTACCGTACTAAGCTATGGAGCTGTTCACACGTAACTTCTGCAACTGTGACTCGGCTGCAACTCGCCGGCAGCTGGAAATTCCCTTTGCAGTCACAGCAAATTCATAGCAACTTCTGGGTATATGGCAGCGCCATTGGCTGTACCAATGAGAGGAGAATAGAAACTCGCTCCATGTGGATTCAACCAGTAATGTCTTTCTCACTGTTTTATCCAGCGGTGATTCAACAGCCAAACGCATGCTGCCTCCTCAACATCCATCCTGGGCCTGACTGCCAGTGCCAGAGCTGAGAGGACACACACTCACCAAAATTTTTTAAAAATAAATAAATAAAGAAAATAAACCATCAATCGCAGCGATTTTGCTGCAGCTAGAATCACCTCATGTGAACACTACTCACAACTGCAGTCGTGCAACAGGAATTGCCTTGGGTGAACAGGAGCTAACAGTTTGAACAACTCCTCAAATGAAAAGAAGATGCAAGAGCTATTAGGAGTATTTCAGCCATTATATCAGCCTAGTGGCTTAACATTACTCAAAGGGAAAAAATACCTATCATTGCATTCAGGGTAGAACATAAAAATCAATTGAATAAACAAAATGTAATGACAATTAAAAATGTCTAAATAAATAAATAAACATTCTAGAAAGTGTCTCATTAATCCATTATCCAGCTTATTCAGGTCTGTATTATAAAAAATATATAAATTAAAATATCATTAACCTGATAAATCTAACAAGTATACAGCAGACACCTGCCTAAAAGATAATTACTCCTTTTTGTGATTGCAGATGCATTACAATGGTAGCAGACATGAAGTTTAGAATGATAAAGTACCAATTATATTATTGTTACACTGGCATGGTGCAACTTTATGTAAAATGATATAATCTCTAAGTTTTGGGCAGGAGACAGCGGTGTGGGTAAGGGGAGAGCGTGGCATTGCCTGGGCAGTCTGCTGAAGGAAGCCTCGGTGACACGCACCTACGCTCTGCCCTTTCCCGGTTTTCTTTCCTGTTCACCATTTGGGGCGGTTATTGTGGACTTATTTTGTGCCCTGCTATGTACTGTGACCCTACAAGCCCCTGTGAGTGCCTGGCAGTTCCTCCTGTGCCTGTAATAAAGTGGAAAAGTGGCCACCTCTGTGTTTATACCTGTCCTGAACGTGATGCCTGGCAGCTGGCAGCTCTGAATACTTTGGTTACGACTCGTGTGCGTTCACGGATACATGCCACAGCTTGCAGTGTGAGTGCCACTGGTGTGGAACTGGTGGTGGTGTGTAACAAAGTGGTGTCAGGAGTGGCATGAATGACCAAAGGTTGAAGTGAGCATGAGCTAAAATAGAGTCCCTGGACAGTGCTGGTGAGGTGACAAAGGTGGAGTCGGACAAGAGTGAAACAGGCATGGGGGACATTAAGCCGAGCCAGATGGACTTGATCACTGCCATGCTGGCCGGTATGAGGGAGGAAATGGCACGTGATCGGCAGGAAGCAGCACCAACACGTGAGGAGCACGTGAGGGTGCAAGCTGAGCAAGCCCAGGTGCAGGTTGAGCAGGCAGATGAGCAGGCCCACATGCTGGCTGAGCAGGTGGATGAGCAGGCCCGCCATCTTGTGGAAGTAGTGCGGGCCAGCCTGTCTTCTCTGAGGACTGAGACACAGCATTATGCAGATCAGGCATGTGAATGCCTGAGGAGTGAAGTGCTTGCAGAGGTGCAGTCTCTGAGAAGTGAGGTGGAGGGATTGAAGGAGGAGGTACAACAACAGAAACGGGAGGCAGACGTGACAACGTGGCGAGAGCAGGACAAGCGCGCCATGGTGGCTGCGTGGGGCCCATGGCAGGGAACCCGTCGGCCTGCTAGTGCTGCTTCTGAACCTACGATTCCTCTGGGGTGTTTTGGGGCATTTGGTCAATCCCCTCACCCCTTCTTTGTGCCTCCTTCACACCCTCCCTCCCTGAAGCTTCAACCCAGTCACACTGCCTCCCGGTCCCTCTCACCTCTCTCCCTGCCACCCTCACCTCCTCTCTCCCAGCCACTTGCCACCGCCCCAGCCCAGTGTCCAACTAGACGAAAACCCGCTGAGTATGACGGGAAGGTGGCTTGGAAGGCCTATATCACCCAGTTTGAGATGCTGGGGTAGAACGAGGCGGAGAAGGCTCTAAAGCTGGCAAAGACGCTCCGAGGACCAGCGATGAAGGTGTTGGGGCACTTGACTGCGGCCCAGCAAGCTTCCTACCAGAGGGTGGCAGAGGCTCTTAAGCATCGTTTTGGGCACCACCAGCAGGCGGCGGCCTATCTAGCCCACTTGAAGAGACGGACTCGAGAGTGGGGCGAAACCTTGTCCGAGCTGACACATGACATGGAAGGGCTCATGAGAAGGTCTTAACCCGCAGCCCAGGAAGAAATAATCGTGGTTCTAGCCCGCGATTCTTTCAATGATGTTCTGCAGGACCAACAACTGCACATATACGTCAAGCAGGGGCACCCTGGGGACCTGCAGGTGTCACTGGCGAGGGCCTAGGAGTTCGAGGCCTTCCTGAAGGCGACCAGCAGCCTAGGGGCGGCCGCCCGGCCTCACTGTGACCTCCGGGGCCAGAAGGCGAAGGTAGAGAAAAAGACAAGGCACTTGTTGGGGCTGTTGTGAGAAGGGGCACAGGTGCAGCCGGTGTCCAAGGGAGCGAAGGACCCATTCTCTTGACGGGTTGAGCACTGGCACCTTCCATCGGGCAGGCTGGGGAAGGAGCATGCATCCCAGCCACTGTCAGTTGGCTGTTGGCCACTGTCATCCCAGTACCCTGGGCCCCAACTTGTGTAGTCTGCCACCTGACAACTAGCGCAGTGCAGGTGGAAGGCTCTGTGGATGGACCGCCATGCTGCCTGACAGTAAACACTGGTGCAGAGAAGACCCTGGTGCTGCCTAACATGCTGGCTGCTAAATGCCTCCCTGATGCACTGCAGAGGCTGTGCTGCTTCATGGGGCACTGTGTGGAGCTTAAGGAAAGGTGGGAGCTCAGAACACACGATATTTTGTGGAACTTATCACAATTTGGGAAAAGGTGCCTAAAATCTGGATATAGTGAGGGCAACATTCACACAAAGTATTTTGGTCATATTCCGTTTATAAGTATTTTTCATAATAAAAAAAGATAAAATAATAGTGGCATTTGGCAACCCCAAACAGGTAAACATTTATGTATATGTTGAAAAAAAACGTTCAATGTTCGAAAAATATTATTTTTTGGGGCTCACAAATGTATAGATGGATGATTCTGGCATCTTTTGGTTTACAGTGAGAAGCTGTCACTTGCCTGAGTGCCCTTCAGTACAAGCCTAACTTTGATGACAGACGGACGTCAATTCTGTGTCTGGTACGCCAGACCCTGACGTCCTATAGTAAGCCGTATTTCTGCAATTTTTCAATATGGGTGGTGTCAAGGAGCACATATTGCAAAGGAGGAAGAATGCTCAAGCGTCTCGTCAAATAGAAACTCCAGAAAAATGAGGCAGAACAACATGGAAAAGAAGCTCATATCAGTGACTCGCCGCCGCCACCCACCACCATCAACACGCCTTCAACCTTCGCCACCACCCAAGAAGCTACGCCATTCACAAGCCAAGCCGCCGCATGCACACCCACACTGTCGTCAGCTAAGAAAAGGAAGGTTGAGATTCAGCTACAAAAAAGGGAAGGATGCAGTTGATGATGAAATGTTATTAGTATCCAGGAGTTACTTAGAAAAGAAATTTGGAACTCTCAAATGTCCTCAATGCTTTGGGAAAATAAAAATTTATTTGAAGAACAAATACCTTGATTATCAGATAGACCTAGTTTGTGAAGAATGCAGTTATACAGACATAGATAAAGATGAAGTAGAAGAAACTCCTATATCCAAAACTGTAGTATATACCACTATGTCAGCAGGAATTGGAAATATTGGATTGCATAGTATTTTAGGTGACCTCAGCATGAAACCCCTTTCTAAAAACTACAATACTCTACAATCAGAGGTTCTTGCTGCAGCAAAAGAAAAGGTAAAGGAAGTGCTTGACGAAACCTTGAAGGCAGTGAAAAAACGTTACGTACCATACGATAAAGGCATATATAATATAAGAATTATTTTTGATGGATCTTGGCAGAAATGAGGTCACATGAGTAAGCTGGCAGCAGGTGCTGCCATTGAGGCAGATACAAGTTGTGTAATTGACTATGAAACTGTAAGTAAATATTGTGAACAGTGTACAAAGAAGGAAAATGCTCTAGCCAAGAAGATAGTGACCAGCGATGAATATGAGAAGTGGATGACAGAACACAAAGAAAAGTGCCTGAAAAATTTTGAAGGAAGTTCAGGTACGATGGAGGCAGCAGCAGCTGTTAGATTGTTTAGTAGAAGTTTGGAGAAAAATGTTAGATATACTGTATTCATTTCTGACGGGGACAGCAGTGCGTATGATGCAGTATGTGGACTAAATAATGGAAAAGGCCTGTATGATGGAGTGAAAATAGAAAAGGGTGAATGTATAAACCATGTAGGAAAAAGACTTGGGACTGCACTCAGGAAAATAAGAGACCAAGTTGTGGTAGAATCAAAGACCAAAACCGGGAAAACAAGGCGAGTAAAACAAATGGGAGATAAAAGCAAAGCTCACGGACACTGTAATTGCAAAATTACAGAAGTACTACAGCACAACAATCAGGCAGCACGTTGGGGGGACAGTGACGGGGCTGAGGAATGACACTTACTCATCATTTCTTCACTGCTCGTCCACAGATGACAATCCACAACATCACCTATGCCCCAAAAGAACTGATAGCTGGTGTTTTTATCAAAAAGCACTGGCAAACAACACTGCAGTCCCTTCACATAAGACAATGAAAGTACACTTCGACCTGCCAAGTGACTTATGTCAGAAAGTGTGGGGCGAGTACAAGAGACTCACTTCAGACAAGATTCTGCATGCGTGTTTGTTAGGAAAAACACAAAATCCTAACGAACATTTGCACTCCAGAATCTGGCGCTACTGCTCTAAATATAAGGGAGTAAACAAGAACATCCTTGACTTTGCGGTCGCCAAGGCTGTAGTGGACTACAATGTCGGTTACCAGAATGGAAGTCTCCTGTCACACCTTGGAGTGACAAAAACAAAAATACAGGAGAAAGCCCATGAAACCAAGGACAAAAAACGGGAGTCGACCTTGGAGAAGAAGAAAATAGCATACGAGAGAAACTATAGGGTGGACTACGCTGCTAGAGGATTTTAAAAATGGCCACCTACGCGCGTGGGGTTTAAATGTCCTCTCCTGAAAAGTTCTTGTTTTTAATCTTGATTTTGCCATATCTCCATTAGTTTTCAACCAATTTATTCCCAGTTTGCTTTGTATTATAGATCTAAAGGAGTATTTTTTGTTTTACAAGATGAATAAACTCTAATGTTTCATAAAAAAATAAATTGTTTATTTTATCCATTATTTTAACAATACTGCACTCAACTAAAAATTAAAAATCATTATAAAAAAAATTGAATCAATAGAGGAGATTTCTCTTGTAAAAACTATTGATGTGACTATAATCTTTAATTTTTACTTAAAGCATATTCTTATGTAACCAATATTTTTGGCACAATTATTATTTTTTTATTTACTAGTTTATGTTTTATTTTTTTTCACTAAAATAATAAACTCCATGGAATGATAACATAACCTAGGTGAAATACCTTCTACATGAAAGGGGAAATTGCCATACAATCTTCAAAGAAATAAATTAATTTTGAAATCAAAATCACCTATAGCAACATCCCACCTTCCGGTGTCGACTGTCGAGATCGATGGTTGGAGCGAAGAGCATGGTTGAGCCCACAGAGAACCTGCGGCTGGCTGACGGCATGGCAGTCGGACAGAGTCTCGTCGGTGCTAGGGAGGAGTTAGTTACCGTGTTGGTGGCTAACTTCTCGGACAAGGCTTGCAAAATACGAGCTGGTGCCAAGCTAGGCACATGTCAGCTGGCGAGGTCGCTAGGACACCTTGACCAGTATAACTACCACATCGTCCACTACCCAGGTCGTGTCCACAGCAATGCAGACAGCCTGAGTCGACGCCTGTGTGAGCCTGGCTGCTCACACTGTGCTCAGAAAGATTCTGATGTGGTGTGTTTACATCTGCAAGTGCTGGCGGGCGCCGCTGAGGGCAGTGAGAGGTGACAGAAGGCACAGCGCAAGGACTCTGACCTTGCTCTCGTAGTGCAGTGGCTTAAAGCAGGCAGAGAATGGCAAAGTTGGGAGTTGGGAAACACTACGGTTGGATGAGAGAGGAGTGCTAGAGAAATGCTGGGTGGCATTGAGTGGAACGCACAGTGATGCATGGGTGGGGGTAGTATCCCAGGCTTTGCGTGCAGAGATGCTGAAGGAGTTGCATCCAGGAGTGACTAGTGGTCATTTGGGCATGAAAAAGACCCTATGCTGTCTCCGTCAACACTTTTACTGGGTAGACATGTGAAGTGACGTGTCAGAATGGTGTAGAGTGTGTGACGTGTGCAGTGCGAAGAAGGACCCTGCGAGACGGAATCGGGCACCACTTCAAGTGTACTGTGCGGGGGCGCCCATAGAATGCATGGTGGTGGACACCTGCCTCCCCATGCTGCAGGGTAATCGGTACATATGTGCAGTGATGGATTATTTCACTAAGTGTCCCGAAGCGTATGCACTCCCTAACCATAAGGCCAAGACGGTGGTGAGTGTTTCACTGAGTGAGTTTTTCACTCGTTTTGGTATGCCTGCTGAACTGCACTCCGATCCGGGCCGGGAGTTTGAGTCTAATGTCTTCCAGGAGTGTTGTGAACTGTTGGGAGTGCAGAAGACTCAGACCACGCCCCTCCATCCGCACTCGGATGGCAGGGTGGAGCATTTCAACCGCACCCTCGCTCAGCAGCTGCCCAAGTATTGCAACGAAGGCCAAGAGGAATGGGACGTGCAGCTGCCTGCCATGCTGATGGCATACCAGTCCACTGACTTCTCACCTGCTCATCTCATGTTCAGCAGGGAGTTAAGGCTTCCAGTGGACCTGGCCACTGGAAGGCAGCCTGATATGAGCCTCCCTACCGTCACCACCGGAAACGCGGCTGCGCTACAGGACACTTTGGTGGAAGTGCATCACCATGTGCGAGGCGAGCTCAGGGTAGCAGGCCAGGCCATGAAGGAGACTTATGACAGACGAATGAGGGAAGCAAAGTACTCCGCGGGTGACAGGGTGTGGCTGTACATCCCCGCCAGAAGCGGGGACTTTCACCCAAGTTGCAGAGCCCTTGGGAGGGGCCGTATACAGTGATGGCAGCCCTCTCTACTGTCACATATCGTATTCACCGAGGCTGGAAACACCCCTCTGTCGTCCACATCGACAGATTGTGGTGCTACCACAGCCCTGGGCACTACTCATGAACCAAGGAGAGGCTCAGGAGGAAGAGTGCCCTGGCAGCAGCGGTGAGGGCGACTCGGAGATAGAGCTTGCTGCCGGTGACAAAGCTGTCTCACCGCCCCCGTCACCTTTGCCTCAAGCCAGGAGGGAGAGACGCAGGCCAGGGTGGCTGGAGGACTATTACATGGATTAATATTTCTTTTATTTAGTTTCTTTGTGTTGGGGCTGCCGGGATGTCAGCTTTAAAGTGGGGGACAGTATTATGCTGGTATGGTGCAATTTTATGTAAGATGATGTGATCTCTACGTTTTGGGCCGGAGACAGCGGCGTGGGTGAGGGGAGAGCGTGGCATCGCCTGGGCAATCTACTGTATGAAGCCTCGGTGACACGCACCTACGCTCTGCCCTCTCCTGGTTTTCCTTCCTGTTCACCATTTGGGGCGGTTATTGTGGACTTATTTTGTGCCCTGCTGTGTACTGTGATCTGCATGCCTGTGAGTGCCCGGCAGTTCCTCTGTGCCTGTAATAAAGTGGAAAAGTGGCCACCTCTGTGTTTATACTTGTCCTAAATTTGGTAGCTGGCAGCTCTGAATACTGAACGTGACGCCTGGTAGCTGGCAGCTCTGAAACTTTGGTTACGACTCGTGTGTGCTCATGGATACACATCACTGCTTGCTGTGTGAGTGCCGTTGGTGTGGAACCGGTAGTGGTGTGTAACATTATATGAGGGCCCCAGAACCATAGGGGCTTAAGTGCCGCCTCCCCAATTATTAAGATATTTATATTTCCAGAATTGGCAACTCTTCCTCTGTCTGGCTACGTTGTTTCTGACACCGTTTCCCGATTTCAATAAGGTTAAAAGTCTTGTAGAAGCCAGTGTACTCTCTACCCATCGATACGTAAAGCATTATTTTATGTATGGCGTTTGAGCCTGGGGTCACATCGGTTTTGGACCAGAGGGGCTCAAAGTTAGCGGGAGATAGCCAGCCAATGAGAGCACAAAGCACACAGCCCATAGGCAAATCTCGTCCAATCAGCATTTTCTTCCATATGAAACGCGTTACCATGGGCCAATCAGCACACTGCTACGACAACCTCATGGAGTATGACGAATGACAGTAGTAACTTCACCGCCCCTCCCCCCAACCTCCAACTTCTTTAGCGGATGTATAGCAACATAATGAGTGATTACAGATTATCCAGTCTTATTCTTTGAATAACAAGTTCCACATGTCAATCCTTTGTTTAACCATCATTACTGAGTTATTTTTTATGATTTCCTCTAACATCTCATAAACCATCCTCCAATTTTCGTTGCTTTCTTTTAAGTAACTATTGTACTGTACTATGTACCAATACGTTTACATTCTATTTTTTTTACATTTACCCTGTGATGCAATTCCTTAATGCAGCTTAATGTATCATTATTATTATTATTATCATTATTATTATTATTATTATTATTATTATTATTATTATTATCATCATCATCATCATCATTATTGCTACAATATCCCCTTTTTTTATTGCGACACAAGGAAAGTGTAAAAAAATAATTATTTATATCATTAAATATTTGTGTCAAGGTTTAAATCACAGGTCATGCAATGAATTGTACGGAAACTTGACGGGGGGGGTACATTTTACGTGCTAGCACTCAAATGCACCATACATTTTCTTTCATTCTTGGCCAAAAAAATTCTGAAGAGCAGGGCTATTGTCTGAAACTTAGTTGAAATCAATATCTTTCTTAGAAGTGGAGTTATCATTTACAGACTATAAACGCATTTTTCTCAGTTTTTAAAAAATGGCGCTTGAGTCCCTATGGTTCTCGGGCCCTCATATATAAAAAAGAACAGTCTTCTTAGAGACAAATTAAAAAGAAATATCATTATAAAAATGCTCCAGATCATTCCTTATTATGTAAAATATTTTATTGTTCTAATACACATATGAAAGAAAATATATGAAGAAAATACTACTAAGCAAACCACCAACAAAAAAATTCTAGACAAATCAAAATTTTGCTTTCATAACATGACATGAAATAATGTTACTGATACATGAAATATTAAATAATCCTAATATTTCATACATGGTATTGTACATAAATTATTGCATCAGTAACTATAATGCTTTTCATTGAAACATGTAATACTAAGGTGGGGTTGACTATCACATTCATTACTAAAAGTGGACACTACCCTAACCTTGTTCGAGACTACCTTCTATCCCACAGAGAATGATATCCTTACATGAAATCTTCTGCAATATATATGCATTATAAAAACTACACGAAAGAGTGGAACAAGAATACATCATCTGTGGGCTGCAAACTGGTACCTGCATATACCAGCCTCTCAATTTACAAATTAGTTATGTTCATAAATTGAGCCATTTTCTCTCATATGCATCCATTATATAACCTGAGATAGGTCCCTGAGTTATTATAGAGTACAGTGGTACCTCTTGATTCGAACTTAATTTGTTCTTTTATTACTCTAGATAAGATATAGTAAACATAGCCTCCTATTATTTTACAATTCTCTCTCTCTCTCTCTCTCTCTCTCTCTCTCTCTCTCTCTCTCTCTCTCTCTCTCTCTCCCTGTTCTAAATAAATAAGAGAAACAAAAATACTCTCTTCTGCTTGGTTCATAATAAATAAAGTACTGAAATATTACTTCCGTGTAAGCTACAATAATATACACACCATACTATACAGCTGTGTGTGTGTGTGTATATGTGTATGTGTGTGTATGTGTGTGATGAGCGGTGCGGGCCAGCCACCCTTGGCTCTTCACTTCTGACAGCATAACCAATGTCTAGTGAAGGAGCACTTGTTCCCATAATCTTGTTCGTTTCATTCATTTTTATACAAAAACAACTTCTATACTACTAAATTATACCTTCCTCTTACCATACATGAGACTCAAACTCTAATAACTATGGGGGGAGCACAATGTCAACTATATAAAATAAAAATAAAGTAGTTCCATTGTTCCATTGGTGGTGGGTGGATTCTTTCCAAGTGAGGCGTGAGTGCCCTCTACCTCCCATAGCTCTCTCCCCCCTCTGTCTCTCCTCATCTGTGCCTTCTCTTCCTCCTTTTTGGGCAGCCAAGGATACCAGTGTCCCTGGCAATGCCTCACCAGCTGGTTGGGGTGGGGCTTACAACCCCTCCCCGTAAAAAATACCCACAGCCACCAACAAGATCAGAGGCAGAGGTCAGGGTGGGGGCTATAGGCACGGGCAAGCCTCTGGCCACAGACCCGATCCAAGTATGCTGGGGGGTCCGACCGTGCAGAACTCTCGGGTGCCAAGGCACCAGAGGGGCCTGCCTACCGGTATGGCGGATGCAGGGGAAAGCCTGCGGGAGCCCTGTATCCTGAAAGGGGCGGGGCTGCAGATGTGGCGCCTACACGTTGGACCGCTCCTGGGGTGAACCTTCGAAGGGTTCTGCGTGTGGCCTTCTGGAATGTCCTGAGTCTCTCAGAGGATCACCGACTGCCTCATTTATCAGATGAGCTCAGTAGGCTGAGGGTGGATATGGTGGGGCTCTCTGAGACAAGGAGGCCTGGCAGTGGCGAGACCAGTAGTAAGGGTTTTACTTACTACTGGTCCGGCATGAGCAATGGCCACCATGTCAAGGGGGTAGCCATAGGCGGCTCCAGCAGACTGCAGCCGTCTGTTGTAGAGGTTACTCCGGTTGATGAGCGTATAATGCGATTAAGGCTGAAGCACAGTTTAGGCTTCATGTCTGTTGTTGCTGTATATGCTCCTACCGAGGTATGTGAAACTGAAGAGGAGATGTTCTATGCCAAACTCGACTCTGTACTGGACCAGTGTCCCCGTCGTGATGCACTCATTGTCATGGGCGACTTTAATGCTGTCACTGGCACCAAAAGGGCTGGCTATGAAATATGTGTTGGTCCCAATGGTTCTGGTACCAGGAATGACAACAGCTCTTTCCTTCTGAATTTTGCAAGATCCAGAAGGCTGAGAATTGCGGGTTCCTGGTATCAGAGAACGGCGCTGCACCGCTGGACTTGGTATAGCAATGCCGGAGGGGGAGCGAAGGAGATCGATCATATCCTTATCAGTACTCGTTGGAGGATCCTCCAGAAACTGCAGGGTTTTTCGGAG
>CM035219.1:5756577-5796577 GCA_020233015.1 Callinectes sapidus
GAGTACTTTGAGCAGCTGTTCACGGTGGATCCCCCAAGCGGACAGCCCCGGACTGCAGGGTAGCAGACGCTGGATGCTGATCCACCCATTGACAAAACTGCACCCTCCATTGGCGATGTCAAGGAGGCTGTGGCAAAGTTGAGGGGTGGAAAGGCAGCTGGCATCTGCAACATCAGTGCGGCGCTGCTCAAAGCTGGGGGTGAAGCCATGATCCGTGGGTTGCATGCTGTCTTGACTGCTGTATGGCATTCAGGTACCATTCCTCCTGACTGGAAGAAGGGGTTGGTCGTCCTTATCTGGAAGGGGAAAGGGGACCATCAAGATTGCAGCAACTACCGTGGAATAACGCTGCTCAGCGTACCAGGCAAGGTGCTTTGCCCATTTGCTGACACGGATCTGCACTCACCTGCTGAAGCATCAGAGACCTGAACAGTCAGGGTTCACGCCCGGTAAGTCAACAACTGACCGTATCCTAGCGCTTCGCGTACTGGTGGAGCGCCGACGTGAGTTTCGACAGGGAATGCTTGCAGCCTATGTCGATCTCAAGAAGGCGTTTGACTCAGTGCATCGAGAGACACTCTGGGATCTTCTGCGTCTCCGTGGGATTCCTGCAAGGATTATTGGTCTATTAACTGGCCTGTACTCCGGGACTGTAAGTGCTGTGAAGTGTGGAGGAGGCGTGTCCAGCTTCTTCCCTGTGAATACAGGTGTGAGGCAGGGCTGTGTGCTTGCTCCATCACTTTTCAACACATGCATGGATTGGGTACTAGGCAGAGTTGTGGAACAAAGTCATTGTGGAGCATCTGTCGGCAACACCAAGATTACAGATCTTGTTTTTGCTGATGATGCAGCAATCTTCGCTGAGTCACTGGAGGTTCTGGTAATGGCTCTAGAGGCACTGCACGAGGAGGTGAAGCCCTTGGGACTTAAGGTTTCCTGGGCCAAGACCAAGGTCCAGGTGTTTGGAGGCGTGCTGGATGAAACAGTACAGTCTGTCCATGCGTGTGGCGAGGACATTGAGATCTTGAAAAGTTTCACATACCTTGGTAGTGTAGTACATAACGATGGTGGGTCGAGCCAAGAAGTCACACGGCGGATTGGCCTGGCCCACAGCGTTATGGATTCGCTCAACACGAGTATTTGGCATTGTCGATACCTGTGCAGACCGACAAAGATTCGGATCTTCAAGTCGCTCGTGATCCCTGTCTTACTTTATGGTTGTGAGACATGGACACTGAATACCGACCTGAAGAGGCGAATTGATGTCTTTGGTACTAGATACCTTTGCAGGATCATGGGATACCACTGGTATGACTTTGTGTCAAATCAGCGATTGTTCCACGAGACCGATTCAAGGCCTATTACTAGCATAGTCCGTCAACACCAACTGCGGCTATATGGGCATGTGGCGTGATACCCAGAAGCCGACCCTGCTTGTCGGGTTGTTTCCGTAAGGGACAACCTGACTTGGAGGAGGCCTAGGGGACGTCCACAGAACTCTTGGCTGCAGCAAGTCGATGCCTCCTGCTGGGAGTTACTCGGTATAGGAAGGAAGCCTGCATGGGGACTCGCGAGGCATGACCGCCAGGAGTGGCGCCGCAGAGTAGGCGAGGCAACGCGCCCCCCGGCGTATGCCCCCCATGATTGATTGATTGATTGTTTCCCTTTATAAGTATGATATGAATAACCAAATTCATATTAGGAGGATAAAAATTACTAAAAGAAAGGTTATTATAATAAAAAATAATAATAATAATTTAAAAGAAATACGAATCAAGGAAACTTTATGGTGCCTGTTTAAAAAGTGCGTTTCCAGAAGGCGTACAGCAGTTTACCGCTAAGCCACCCAGACGGCGTACAGCAGTTTTCGGGTTAATATTATACTGTACCCTATTGCAGGTATAACCATATTTTACTCTCTCATGTATACTGTATATGCATATTGTACCATGTTGTAGCGAATGAGTATGTGTGCAAGACAATATAAGCTGTTTATATATTCTTGAAGGCAAACGAGGTTGAAAGCTACAGAGCATTCTCCTTTATTCAACTTTTTGTGTATGATTTCTATTTACCGCACTATATATTTCTGCTCAGAATCATGCTACGTCTATTCTTCAACTAGCCAATAACTCTTTCATTCATAGAGTGTCAAAATCTTTCCAGATCCAACTCCCCTCGAGACTTCTGACATCTAGCCAAAAACATCTCCAACAACTTTACTTCTTCATCTTTCCCTCCTTTAGTTCAATCTGATGGCACCAATGTCATCTCATCTATCTCTAAAGCTGAACTGTTTGCTCAAATCTTTGCTAAAAACTCTACCTTGGATGATTCTGGGCTTGTTCCTCCCTCTCCTCCCCCGTGACTTCATGCTACCTATTAAAATCCTTCGTAATGATGTTTTCCATGCCCTCCCTTACCTAGACCCTTAGAAGGCTTATGGACCTGATCGGGTCCCTCCTATTGTTCTCCAAAACTGTGCCTCCATGCTTGCACCTTGCCTAGTCAAACTCTTTCAACTCTGTCTATCTACATCTACCTTTCCTTCTTGCTGGAAGTTTGCCTACTTTCAGCCTGTTCCTAAAAAAAGGTGACCATTCTAATCCTTCAAACTACCATCCTATTGCTTTAATTTCCTGCTTATCTTAAGTTTTTTAATCTATTCTCAATAAGAAGATTCTTAAACATTTATCACTTCACAATCTTCTATCTGATCGTCAGTATGGCTTCCGTCAAGGCTACTCTACTGGTGATCTTCTGGCTTTCCTTACTGAGTCTTGTTCATCCTCTTTTAGAGATTTTGGTGAAATTTTTGCTGTAGCTCTAGACATATCAAAAGCTGTAACTCTAAATATATCAAAAGCTTTTGATAGAGTCTGGCACAAAGCTTTAATTTCCAAACTACCCTCCTACGGCTTCTATCCTTCTCTCTGTAACTTCATCTCAAGTTTCCTGATTGTTCTATTATTGCTGTGGTAGACGGTCACTGTACTTCCCCTACATCTATCAACAGTGGTGTTCGTCAAGGGTCTGTCCTATCACTCACTCTCTTCCTATTATTCATCAATGATCTTCTAAACCAAACTTTTTACCCTATCCACTCCTATGCTGATGATACCACCTTGCACTTTTCCACGTCTTTCCATAGACGACCAACCCGTTAGGAAGTACACAGCTCACACAGGGAAGCCTCAGAATGCCTAACTTCTGATCTCTCTAAAATTTCTGATTGGGGCAAACTTAGTGTTGTTCAATCCCTCAAAAACTCAATTCCTCCAGCTATCAACTCAACACAACCTTCCAAATAAGTATCCCCTCTTCTTCAGTGACACTCAACTGCCCCCTTCTCCTACACTGAACATTCTAGGTCTATTCTTTACTTGTAATCTAAACTGGAAACTTCATATCTCCTCTCTAGTTAAAACAGCTTCTATGAAGTTAGGTGGTCTGAGTCGTCTCTGTAGTTTTACTCACCTCCCCAACTGCTAACTCTATACAGGGGCCTCATCCGTCCATGTATGGAGTATGCTTCACATGTTTGGGGAGGCTCCACTCATACACCTCTATTGAATAGGGTGGAATCAAAAGCTTTTTGTCTTTTCAACTCCTCTCCTCTGACTGCCTGTCTTCAGCCTCTTTCTCATCGCCGCAATGTTGCCTCTCTTGCTCTCTTTTACTGTTATTTTCATGCTAACTGCTCTTCTGATCTCGCTAACTGCATGCCTCTCCTGCTCCCACAGCCTCGCTGCACAAGACTTGCTTCTTCCTCTCACCCCTATTCTGTCCACCTCTCTAATGCACCAGTATTCTCAGTCTTTCATCCATTTCTCTGGTAACTCTGGAACTCTCTCCCTGCTTCTGTATTTCCACCTGCCTATGACCTGAACTGTTTCAAGAGAGAGGTATCAAGACACTTATCCCAATCTTTTGGCTCATGAATCTGAATTTTCCAGGGACCGGCACTACAGTGGGCTTTTTAAAATTTTTGTTGCCCTTGGCTGCCTCCCTTCTACATAAAAAAAAAAAAAAATGCAACATTCGTACATTTACAATTATTATACTTATTTTAAGCAAGTCAAATAACACCTTTTAAATATTTCCTTACTTAAAGTTGAGCTGATACCAACAAGCCTTATACTTATAGTTTAAGAATTCAAGACTCGCCATACCTTTCCAGTGATTAATCTTATTGGAAGCAATTTAAAAGCTTTATTTTTAACATTGTTTCCTTATGTAATCCTAACTTAGTATCAATTAATGTTTTAATATTATCTTCACCAACAGTATCATACCACACTTGGGAACTGTTACAATATCTCCAAGTTCACACAGCAACTTTCTCCCCTATGACAGCAGAAGTACCTGACTAAGATTATATTTCCTTAATGGCCACATTTTTCTTCCAGACATCATCACTTCTGGGCCTCTTTTCCACTCCCAAAATTGATGTAAGACTCAGGCTATTGCAACAGTCACTGTCAATCATGCTAGCATACAAAAATATTCTAAAGCAGGGGTTCTCAAATTGGTAAATATCGACCCCCAGGGGTCAACTGGAACACCCAAGGGGTCAATTGATTGAAAGGGGGGTCGATGAATAATCAGGGGGTCAGTGAATGTTTAGTACTGTAGTACAAGGGACCATTTAATCCTCCTATTTAAAATGACATCTTTAACCAATCATCCTGCACACTGAGATGAGGTGGCTGTCTAAAGGCCACAGCTTGCAAAGGCTTGTTGATTTTTACAACTCAACTCTTCAGTTCCTGGCAGATGTGGACCCATCTCTATGTGAAGATTGAAAAATGTAATAATGCCTTATTCTGTTTGGCAGACCTCTATTCCAAATTAAATGAGACACAAAAATGACTGCAGGGTAGATATTACCATCATTCAGGCTACGACAGTTCAACTGTGATTATAAATCAAGATAAACTTGTTTAGAGCTTCACTAGCACGTAGAGATTTTCAGTATTTTCAAACTTACAACAGATACAAAGTGAAAGTATTTCTGACGGTGATCTCATCTGGAGAATTTAATTGAAGACCTGGAGAAAATTATGAAGCCTGAATGGATCTTATTGCCATTGAATGTTGAAATAGGAAGTGCAGATATTGTTGCCTTACACCTGGAAGAAAAATTCCTTGAGATGACTGAGGACCTGGAAGCCAGTGCCTTGTTCAGACGAAAAGGCCTCCATGAATTTTGGATCAACGAGAACAACACAGCTAAATATCCTCAGCTTTTTTTAGTGGTTGAGCCATTTCAACTTATTTTCCCCTTTTTATACATGGTTGAAGCTGATTTCAGTAATCCAAACGTAGTCTTAACAAAACAAAGGAGCAGACTAAGAATGGAAAAATGAGATGACTTATGGCTGAAGCTCACCAGCCTGCAGCCTAATATCAGCATCCTTGTTGGGGCCCAGCAGACAAATCATTCTCATTAATAATGTCAACAGTGAAAGAAGAAAAGGTTGCACTAAGGATTGATTTACATGTACTTGTACACCTCAACATATTTTTTTTCTGTGGTACCTTTTTATCATACTTCATAGGTACTGCTCTTACTACTACTACTAATACTACTACTACCCATATTGATTTTGGCATCACTGTTTTTCCCTTGAATTTAAAGCTAGGGGGTTGAAGAAAATTTGTAACTTCATTGGGGGGGTCAACAAGCTAAAAATTTTGAGAACCCCTGGCCTAAAGCAAGAAAAATATCTCAAAGGAAAGGGAGGCTTCTGATCAGTATGACTTGTGGGAAGACTTAGGCATATCGGCATTTCTATTGGCCCAAAGGTGATGACTCATCATGATCACACCTGGTGATTAGTCCCAGTACTACTCTCAGGCACTTGCCTCACTATAGCATAGAAAATCTTGCTCTGCAGTCTATGAGTGAAAAATCTGAGTTTTCTATATTCTAATTGTAAGAACTCATGTTTTGGACTTTCAGAATATATGGGGAACCTCATGAAAGAGCTTGAATTGCTATATCCAATGCATGCAACAATTCAATTTCAACCTGAGTGTTGCTTACCTTACTATAACAGGGGACACCACAATTGAGAAACCTTTTATTTGATATTTCATGATTCTTATGGGTTTTAGAAGGCACATATAAAAGTCTTGGAGTGCATTACAATATTTTGTATTCATTCTCAGGTCCACTATACAATAATTCACCTTACAATAGGATTTTCAAGAACCAATTATTATCATATAACAGGGGATACCTGTAAATGATGAGTAGGTCCACCGTAGTTTTGAAGTATATAATGTTGAACTGCTTGTCAAGAAACATCTTTAACAAGGTTGTTCCTTGTTTAATGCTTCCATAATTTCCAGTTGGCTATCATAGATATATTCTCTCTCTCTCTCTCTCTCTCTCTCTCTCTCTCTCTCTCTCTCTCTCTCTCTCTCTCTCTCTCTCTCTCTCCAGTTGTTAATGGAGTCGTACTTTGTTTTATGATGATAAGGAGTTACAATATGTATATATACCCAATATAGTTGCTGATGGTACATAGCAGCCATGGATGGTACATAGCAGCCATGGATAGTATATAGCATCCAAGGGTGTTACATAACAGCTATTGGTACATATAGGCTTATTCCTGCTAAAATTATCCTCAAACTAGCTAAAAAAAACCTTCCAATTGCAAATGTAAAAAATATTTCTTCATCTAACTTATATCTCTAATAACTTTCCTTTTTATCTTCACATCCATCTCTAATGCTGAATTCTTTCTCCAAATCTTTTCTAAAAACTCCACCTTGGATGATAAAAGCTTGTTCATTTCTCTTCACCTCCTGCATATTTTTTTATGTATAAGGGGAAAGGTGGCTAAAGGCAATATAAAGAATAAAAACTAAGAAGCCCACTTAGTCGTCAGTCCCCTTGTAGATCCATGACAGATAGTTAAAAGAAAAGAATATATGCCTTGAAACATTTCTCTTACATGAGTTAAAGTCCATGCTTGCAATTTCCCTAGTCAAACTCTTCCAACTCCATCTATCAACACCTACTTTTCCTTCAGCTAGAATCTTCCTTAAATTCAGTCTTTCCCTAAAACGGTGACTAGTCTAATCCCTCAAATTACCATTTCCCTGTTTCAGTTTCTTGCCACTCTTAAGCCCTTCAGTCTATCTTCAACACAATCTTATATCTGATTGTCAGTAGGGTACGCATACCAATGGAAACATCTTTGCCCTATGCAGACACATTTGACAAAAAACTTCTACTGCCAATAGTGAATACATAGGAGCCTACAAAAATGCTCCTATCTATTCACTATCAGCAGGTAGAAGTTTCTTGTGTCAAATGCATCTGCATCGGGCATGTGCATCTCCATTGGTATGCATACCCTATGGGCTCTGTAATAGCCAATCTACTTTTCTTATTGAATTTTGTTCATTCCATTTCTACTACATGCTGCCCCTCCTCCAACAGCATTAATTTGATGAACAAAAACTTTCTACTTTCAAACACTTATTCTGTACATAATTCATTCCTTTCTCTAGTAAACCATTGACCTCCATGCCTGCTACTATATTTCTTCCTTACTATGACTAGAACTCTTTCAAGAAGGATGTTTCAAAACACTAATTTTGTTTTCTTTCTATTTTTAATCTCTCAGGGAAACGTCCAAGTGGGGCCTTTAATTTTCCTCAAAATTTTGGTGCCATTGGCTGGTGGCTTTTACATAATAATAAGAATAAATAAATATTAAAATCCAGTCCAAAATGTACATGAAAATCACTATCTTAATTTTCATTTTACTTCTTCAAACAGTCTTTCATTCCATTCTCTTATTTTAAAATATACAACATTTACTATACCTCCCATGAACTTACCTTTTGTTTCATAGGAGGCATTTGAAAGTCATTATTCAAGTGGCAGAAATGCAAGGGAGTCCGATCTGTCCTGCGATTAAGAGCAAATGCTTCCCATACAGCTTTGTGTGTTACCTTATTTGAAATGTCCAGTCCTGTAACAAAAGTAATCAAGTCATCTTTATGAAAATTTTATTTTTATCAGTTATCATTAAAATCAGGAGTGATAAAAGGCTAGAATGATGCTTATCACATACCCAACATCCCAATGAGAGCATGAGGCTGGGTGGTCACTTCTGGAGGAAGGCCGTATGGGTCAAAGTCATCCTCCATCTTACCGAAGAAACTGAAATCTAATGAAAAATATGCAGTTAATGGGGTTGTATTAACAACCTGATTTCCACATATTCCAATCAGTTCTAATTAACCCATCCAATTCCACCTTAGCAGCATACCCACCAACCGTTCAATCCCAGCCACCTTAGGAAAACTTTTTTTTGCTTAGAATGAATTACCTAAATAGTAAGGGAAATACAGTAAAATTACTCAACTGGTCTCATTGTACATTTGGCAGGTTCGTATAGTGGTGCGGTTTACAGAGGCAGCTCACCCATATTAGCCCTCCTCCCCTTCTCAAGGCAGCCACACACTTGCTGCTACCCATATTACTATATATCACTGTGTTACGCCCAGTATACATGCCATGTATGTAACTGAGGTGTGAAATTCGCACCAGACACAAAAACTACAGAAATTTCAAAACATTTCAACAGCCAGCACACATTGCGTGCCACAAGATTTAAGGAACACTATCGGAACACATCGGATAAGAAATTCGTGGTTTTCGAAAATAAGGCTTTGCGAAGGATTTTAGGAGTTAAGTGGTGGCATAGGGTTTCAAATGATAGAGTGAGAGAAATTACGGGTGTGCAACCGGTAGATAAATATGTTAGATTGTCTCAATGGAAATGGCTAGGACACGTCTTCAGAAGGAAGGGAGTGATTGTACGGGGAACACCCGGTTGGCAAGTGCAGGGTAGAAGAGGGAGAGGAAGGCCGAAGGAGACGTGGATGCGCACAATGAGGCGAGAAGATGGTGAAGAGTGTTGGAAGGATTTGGAGGAGTTGGCACAGGATAGATGGTGGTGGCGTGAATTCACTGAGGCCCTATGCATCCCTCAGGGTGCCACAGGAGTTGATTGATTGATTGATTGATCGGAGCAGCACAGAATGTGTGCCGGCAGGATTGGACAGGTTAATAAATCAATTAATGACACACACAGACACAGAGATTTTGGGGTGCCACAGCAATCTACATTGAGAGCACAATAAGAAATTGTATAAGAAAAAAGAAAAGAACAATGAGGAAATATTTACTGACATAATAATCAGTCGAACTTTTCAATACTTAAACACAAAAGTTTGACTTCATGCTCAAAAGAATATCTAGTACTTGAACGTTTGCACACATGGTTGCAAGGAAAAGCTTCCACCCTGCTGCTGATACCCATCCCAGTATCCACAAAGATTTGTGGCTGTTGGTGAGTGAAAGATGCTAGCCCACTTAAGAGTGTTGATTAGCATCACTACTGTGACATCATGAAGAAAGGTAGCTAATCTTAAGGTAGTTTTACTCACCACGGTCAAAACTCCTCACAGTGCTTTCATTATGGCTATTGGACCCCATAATAAAACAAGGAGACAATGATTCCCTGATACTGAGACCTTAACCTGGGCCTCTTGTGGGACCTCTCCCTCCTCCAGCCACTCACCATCCTCTCTCCCTCCTCCCACTCTCTCTCTCTCTCTCTCTCTCTCTCTCTCTCTCTCTCTCTCTCTCTCTCTCTCTCTCTCTCTCTCTCTCTCTCTCTCTCTCTCTCTCTTATCAACTAGAATATATTCTCATAACATCATTTCCAACAGGAATTATTTCAAGAAAAGTGTAAATTATTGTACAAAACTGCAAATTATTGTATTATCGTAGTTTGCGCAAATGACAATGATATTTAACAATTCATTCTTCATTGGTTGTTTAAAGTGTTCAATATATCTTCATTAGTAAATAAGTTTGCCAGTGACCAGAGAAGAAGCTGCATTGAATGGGATGGTAGGTAGGAGGTAATCAGGCCAGAGAAACCACGGCAACTAGGGGCCAGAGTGACTTGAAAGCTGTTCACGAGACAGAGGTGTTCACGGCGGAGAAATACAAGCAAGACTGGTGGGAATGCACATCGGCCGCCACATTTTTTTTTTTTTTTTTTTTTTTTTTGTTCAAATTGGGAAGTTGCGTTCGGATTGGAGGTCAAAATTTGTTCGCCGAATGTGTTCGGATTGGAAAGTGTTCGAGTCAAAGGATTTTCGAATCAAGAGGTACCACTGTACTTCTTCAGGAATATTTCATATTTCTCCTGTGCTGTTTTGCCATCCATGATCACTCTCCAGTCTATCCTTCCAAAAAATCTCCTTAAGTCTTCAAAGGTGGCCCTCGTATAATCTAACCTTTCATTTTTATAATCTTCTCTTCTTACTAATGCCCATTCCTGTAAATCCACTTCAACCAATACATGATTGCTTCTTCCCACCGGGCTTAGATACTTTATGATGGGTTGGAGTTGTTTCTTTTTGTGAACACCAGGTCTAGCATTGATGGTTCATCCTCTCCTCTCAGCCTAATGAATTCCTCCACCCATTGATCCAATGTGTTCTCCATGACTAACTACAATATTTCTTCACTCCATGATCCTGCATTTCCACTCTCTTCCATTGCTTTTCAGTTCACACCTTTGCAGTTAAAGTTTCCCACTAGCAGTACTTTTCTGTCCTTCCTTATCATGTCATCCAGGCATTTTAATACCTTCTGCATTGTTTTATATTCTTCCAATTTCCACATATTTGTTCTTGGTGGCACATAGGTTACTATAATTTTCCTATCTCGTTCATTGGTTCCAATTGTTATTCTGATGACTTCTGCCAGACCATCCCCATATTGCACTCCCTCCACAACTGTCTTCTTTCACCCTTATTAATACTTCTCCTCCTCCTTTTCCTTTTCTATCTCACTTCCATGTTTTAAATCCCTCTTGCTGGAAATTTACATGGATTTATTCCTTTAATTTTGTTTCCACCATGCAGAACACATGTGTGTGTATGTGTGTGTGTCTATATATATATATATATATATATATATATATATATATATAGTGGTACCTCTTGATTTGAACACCCTTTGACTCGAACACTTCCCAATCCGAACACATTTGGCGAACAAATTTTGACCTCCAATTCGAACGCAACTTCCCAATTCGAAAAAAAAAAAAAAAAAAAACACGTGTCGGCCGATGTGCCTTCCCGCCATTCGGCCGGTCTCGCTTGAACTTCGCCGTGAACGCCTCTCTCTTGTGAACGGCTTTCAAGTCACTCTGGCCCCTAGTTGCCTTGGTTACTCCGGCCCCCAACCCTGATTACCTCCTACCTACCACCCCATTCAATGCAGCTTCTTCTCTGGTCACTGGCAAACTTTTTTTACTAATGAAGATATATTGAACACTTTAAACAACCAATGAAGAATGAATTGTTAAACATCATTGTCATTTGCGCAAACTATGATAATACAATAATTTGCAGTTTTGTACAATAATTTACACTTTTCTTGCAATAATTCCTGTTGGAAATGATGTTATGAGAATATATTCTAGTTGATAAGAGAGAGAGAGAGAGGCAGGAGGAGGGAGAGAGGATGGTGAGTGGCTGGAGGAGGGAGAGAGTGGGGGGAGGGGAGGCGGCCTACTCGGTCTGTTTGCGTATGGAATGGGAGATGATAAGGACAGAGGGAGGGGGAAGGGAGGAATACTATTCCACCTGTTCCTGTATTCAGTGCATGGGAGGGAGGCCTGGACCCGGGGGCAGGCTTGTCTAGTCTTCATCAGAACTTGGGAGTTTCACACCAAAGTAAATAAGTTTTTTGTTATGCCTTTTTTTCTTATTTATTGTATTTATTTATTTTTTTATGCATTTCATGTCGGTGTTTACTTTGTACTCTCAAAATGTGAAGGATATCTATGAATTATGATGAAATGAGGGGAAAACAAGGTGCCAATTTGTTATATCATGTTGCCAGTCTGTTGGGTCAGGATGAATTTTGTTTTTCCCATTACTTTTTACCAATGGCTATTGCGTTCTTAGGTATTGCAGCCATGTTAAGGGACCAATTTCTTGCAATAGCTGGGATTGAGTGTAGTACTTTTTTTATTTATTTATTTATTTTACTTAAAATCAACTGGAACGGATTAAATGTTTTTACATTATTTTCAATGGTAAAAATTGCTTCCTAATTAGAATTTTCCCAATTCGAACAGCCTAAAAGAACGAATTAAGTTCGAATCAAGAGGTACCACTGTGTCATGAAGGTGTGGAAAGATACGTACCTAAGTACAAAATAAAGAATAGCAAACACACATGGTACAATGCCAAATGTGCAAAAGCACAGCGAGTAAAAGACAGAACTTGGAGGAAACTGAAGAAACAGGGGAATGAAAGATAAAATAATAAAGCGAGAAAGAACATACCGAACAGAAGAGGAGCTTAGTGAAGTTATGAATGAGAGCTTCAAATCAGTATTCACAGTAGAGGAGGCATTTATAGAATCAAACACAACAGAGGCACAGTAGGGACTCAAGGAGGTTGTGGTACAAAAGCAAATGTTGGCAGATTGTTGGGAAATCTAGATGAAAGAAAAGCAATGGGACCAGATGGAGTGTCAAGTTGGACACTAAAGGAATGTAAAGAGCAAAATACAGCCACTTCAGGAAGTGATTACCACCTCAATAGAGGAGGGGAGGGTAACACAAGAGTGGAAGAGGGCCAACATAGTGCCCATCTACAAAGGAGGAAAGAAGACTGACCCACTAAATTGTAGACCTGTTTCATTAACACATTAACCGCGTTTGGCAACTCTGCTGTCTCGCCTACCTTGCGGAACCCTTCAAATCGCCACCACGCCAGTGTCCATTGGACTTTCACAGCGAAGGGAGGTATGTTTCATTGTGAGAGTGTTATCTGTAGGATAGAGCGTTAAAATTCATGGTACACCTATGCACCAAGTCGCTCAGTACTAATATTGGTTCTCCTTTATTGCGTATTGGTACAGCAATGTACCAGGCACGGGTTGGTGCATATATGTACTAGTTCTCAACACAGTGATGATATATTCTTGTTCCTCTCTTTGGTGTAGCTTTTTTATGCATATATGAGCTGTATGGCTACAAACTGTATCGAGGAAAACTAATAAAAGTTTTTTTTTCTTCTTTTCAACAGAAATGGAACCGAGTGCCTTTTACGGAAGACATCTAGATGCCTCATCAAGTGACTCAGATAATTCAGGTTTTCTTGGCAATTCAGATGACCCAGATGATGATCTATCAGAGGAAAGTGATGAGTCGGAAATAGATGAAGAGCAGGATGAGCAGGTTGATGGAGATTATTCAAACTCAGCAAGAAATGGAAACAACAACACCCAATCTGAATGGTTGCCGGTGTCTTCCAAACCATGCATGCATGCCTTTACTGGGAGGGAAGAAATGATTGTCACTGTGGATAATGAAACTGAGATGCAGCCTATTGATGTACATGCTCTCTTTGTAACGGATGACACCATTGATATGATTGTTGAAGAAACTAATAGGTATGCAGAACAGGAAATTGCTGCAGCAAGAGTAACACGTAGATCAAGATTAGTATCATGGACTTCTGATATATCAGGTACAAGAATACAGCACACCATTCAGGAAGCAGCCGGAAAAAAGAAAAACACACGGAAGAGATACAGAGGATACTATGAAAAGATATCTTTGTGTGAAGGATACAAGGTGGCCATAAACAAGGCTAGGAGAGTGTCCACCTTCTGTAATGAATGTGAGGGTCAGCCTCACCTTTGTATAACATGATCCATTATACGATCAGCAATATAAAAATTCATAAATCAAATATTAGGATAATCTAATATTGCAAGTTGTGATGTGAGAAATTACTTTGTATTACGTTGTGAAACGAAATTGGAATTTGTAATGATTTTTCTTTTACAATAAGCATTATTTTTCCTGTTACGGAAGCAAAAATATTTTCTATTATATTTATTTTATGTTATTTACTATGAGGGGAGTTTATCTCAACAGTTGATTACTGTTATGCATTGCAATGCTTACATTTTGGATATAAAATGTCACAAAACCTTACATGTCTTTTAGATCATTTTTTTCTTTTTTTTACACATATGATTACTACTTATTATTTCAAACTTAATGTCTGGTTCCATTGCAATTCATCTGCAGTCACAAGAAATACAAATTTATTCACAAGTAGCTTTTATACTCATGTTTGCAAAAGTTTATAAAAAGGGTTATTTGAACCACATATGTACCAATACGCAAGAAGGAAAACAATGGCTTGGTACACATGTGTACCAATACGCGGTTAACGTGTTAACAAGTGTTGTAAGCAAAATATGTGAGATATTAATTAAAGAGAAATGGGTGAGATATTTGGAAGACAATAGAGTTATATCTAATACACAATTTGGATTCAGACAAGGGAAATGTGTCACAAACCTAATAAGTTTTTATAACTGGGTAATTGAAGGAATCAAAAACAGAGATGGGTGGGTGGATGCTGTCTACCTATATATAAAAAAAGCATTCAATACAGTTCCACACAAGACTAGTACGGAAACTGAAGCACATAGGTGGACTGCGAGGGAAACTATTAAAACAGTCACAGGATTATTTGAGAGATAGAGAAATGAGAACTGTGATGAGGGAAGCACTTCAAGTTGGAGGAAAATAACAAAAGGAGTACTGCAGGTGTCAGTCCTAGCACCCATATAGGTATATGTAAATTATATGCAATACGGCGTGACTAGCTATATGAATCTGTTTATGGATGACACGAAATTAATGAGAGTTATAAAAAACACTGACGACTGTCGGGAGCTACAAAGTGACATAGACAAGATTGATGAATGGAGTAAGAGGTGGAAACTGGAGTTTAACACAAAGAAATCTCATGTGATGGAGCTATGCAAGAGTAAAAGAAGACCAGAATGGAGCTACAAGATGAGACAGGAGAAAATACCCAGGACAAAAGAAGAAAAGGACCTACGGATGGTGATATAGGATACACTGAGCCCAGAGCGGCACATAAATCAACTATTTGGGTCAACATATAGAATGTTAACCAACATCAGGGTGGTTTTCCACTACATGGATAAGGATATGATGAGAAGAATTCTAACCAGTATGGTACGTCCAAAGTTGGAATATGCAGCAGTGGTGTGGTCACCAAATGCAAAAAAGGATACAAGGAAACTAGAAAGGATCCAAAGAGTAGCCACAAAAACAGTAACAGAATTAAGGGAGCTTACATATGATTAAAAGAAATGAGACTGCCAACTCTACAAGATAGAAGAGACAGAGGAGATCTAATAACTCTATATAAAATAGTAAATGATATGGAAAAGCTGGACACGCAAAACCTGGTGATGATGGAAGACACTAGACAGATGGGAGGACATACAAGAAAGATCAGAAAGAGTCATTGTCTAAAGGACACAAAAAAGTACAGTTTTCCACATAGAATTGTGAACACCTGGAATGGATTGAAAGAAGAGGTTGTTCAGCAACCAATATACATAAATTCAAGGAAATGTTGGATATATGTAGATATGGAGACAGGACACTATGAGCCCTGCTCGAACCCTGTATAATACAATTATGTACATACAACTAGGTAAATACAACTAGGTAAATACACACAAACACACCGAGACCGAGAAGAAATTTTATTGGACACTGAGGAGGTGGTTTATTCATGAGAAGGAAGAGGAGGTAGAGAAACCATATCAGCAGCAGCAAGAGGCACAAGTGACAAAATGAGCAGCAAATAAAAAATAACATATATTAATGTGGACCGATTACTATCCAGTATGCTAGAAATAATGGACTATTTAAATATTCATAAACCAGATGCGTTCTGCATGGCAGAGACAAAATTAAAGGAAGAGATCCATATGAATTTCCAGCAGGAGGGATATAAAATTTGGAGAAGAGATAGAAAAGGAAAAGGAAGAAGAGCAGTACTAATAATGATGCAAGAGGACATTTTAGCAGATACGTGTGATGGCACAGCAGAAGTCATTGGTATGACATTTCGAACCAATGGAAGAGAAAGGAGGAAAATTGTAGTAACATATGTGCCACCAAAAACAAATACATGGAAGTTTGAAGAATATAAAATAATGCAGAAGGAGGTGATAAAATGCCTGGATGACATGGCAAGGCAGGACAAAAAGGTGTAAACTGGAAAAAAATGGAAGGGAGTGGAAATGCAGAATCATGGAGTGAAGATATATTGCAATTAGCCACGGAGACCACATTGGATCAATGGATGGAGACATTCACAAGGCTCAGAGAAAAAGAACACCCGTCAATGCTAGACCTGGTATTCACAGAAAAAACAGAACTCCGTCCCATCATTAAGTACCTAAGCCCAGTGGGGAGAAATTATCATGTCTTGATTGAAATAGAATTGCAAGAACAGGCAATGGTAAGAAGAGAAGAAAATGATAAAAATGAAAGATTAAATTATGCAAGAGCCAACTTTGAAAACTTAAGGAAATTTTGGCTAAATATAGAATGGAGAGGGATCATGAGTGGTAAAACAGCACAGGAGAAATATGAAATACTCCTAAGGAACCATATTGAAGGTGTGGAAACATGTGTACCTAAATACAAAGTAAGGAGTAGCAAACACACATGGTACAATGCCAGATCTGCAGAAGCAAAGAGAGCAAAGGACAGAGCTTGGAGGAAACTGAAGAAGCAGAGGAATGGAAGCAATATAGATACACAAGGAAGCAAAAAATGAGTAAGCTAGGATAGGAAGAGAGGAAGAAATAGCTTTTCAAAAGGATGTGGTAGCAAAGTGTGAAAATGAACCCAAACTTTTCTAAATATATAAAAGGAAAGATGAAGAGTAAAAGAAACCATAGATAAGATAGTAAAGGGAGACAAAAACATACCAAACAACAGAAAAGCTGAGGAAAATTATGAATGAGAGCTTCAAATCTGTATTCACAGTAGACGAGGCCTTTACAAAGCCAAACATGACAGAGGCACATGAGGGATTCAAAGATGTTGTGTTACAGAAGCAAGATGTTGGCAGATTGTTGGGAAGTTTGGATGTAAGCAAAGCAATAGGACTGGATGGAGTGTCAGGCTGGACACTAAGGGAATGTAAAGATCAACTAATGCAGCCAGTTTGGGAAATGATAACCAGCACAATAGAAAAGAGGGTGCCACACGAGTGAAAAAACGCCAACATAGTGCCCATTTACAAAGGAGGAAAGAAGACTGACCTTCTAAATTATAAACCTGTGTCACTAACAAGTGTTGTAAGTAAATCTGTGAGATATCAATTCAACAGAAATGGGTGAGATATTTGGAAGACAGTGGAGTTATATCAAATTGACAATTTGGATTTAGACAAGGAAAATCAAGTGACAAACCTGCTAAGTTTTTATACACAAGTTATTGAAGAAATTGAAAACAGAGATGGATGGGTGGATGCTGTCTACCTAGACATCAAAAAAACATTTGATAGAGTTCCACACAGGAGACTCTTATGGAAAATGAAACACATACGTGGGCTGAGAGGGAAAGTATTAGAATGGATGTAAGATTATTTGAAAGACAGAGAAATGAGAACTGTAATAAGGGAAGCAGCTTCAAGTTGAAGAAATGCCACAAGTGGAGTACCACAGGGGTCAGTCTTAGCACCTATAGTGTTCCAGACATATGTAAATGACATGCAGGGTGGCATAACCAGCTATATGAACCTGTTTGCAAATAAAGCCAAATTAATGAGATGACTGTCAAGAGTTACAAGGTAATTTAGACAAGATCTATGAATGGAGTTAGAGGTGGAAACTGGATATTAATATAAAGAAATGCCATGTTATAGAGCTAGACAAAAGCTAAAAAAAGGCCTGAATGGAGTTACAAGATGGGGCCAGAAGTAATACTTAAGACGAAGGAAAGTGAGTGAATGAATGCATACTCAAGATATCGTAAAATGAGCCCGTACAGCGTCGAGAAATATTACACCTTGTGATTTCACCAGTGCTGGCCACATGTTTTTTTTTTTTTTTTTTTTCAAAACCAGTCTGAAATGAAGTGAAAGGAATGGAAATGACAGTCATTCCGTCTAGAATCAACTTAAAGTGGTATTTTTTGCTCCGATTCATTGTGCGCTAACTTTAGCGGCTTAGCAAAACTATCAAAGTGAAAATTTTTTTCATTCCCTCTTACTCTCACACTTCGGAAACAAGCATAATATTGTTACTGTTTTCACAGGAAGAAAGCAAGTCATGCATAGCTTTATAAAATTATACAGGCTCGATTTTTTCCCCGTGTGTAAGTTTTTGCGTATTTTTTTCCTACTCTGTTGCTCTCTGAGCGGAATATGTAGATGCTTGAATAACTATGTAATACCATTTATTCCTGGAAATGTACTAGTGTGCTGTAAAAAAAATGATATGTTATGAAGGAAGGTTGCCATGGAATAAATGTATATTCTCTCTCTCTCTCTCTCTCTTCCACACACACATGTATATTTATTTCCTCATTATCAGGCCTTTACCGACTGTTGCATTGCTGTCTGTATCCAGCAAACTGCATTCAATGGACTTATCACACAGCCCTCTCCAACTGTGTGACATGATCTCGCTCTGACAGACAGAACTAAACTGATCTGTTGTCACTGGCCATTGGTCAGTAACCTTTCCAACATTGCTATAGCTATGGAATAAGGTCATATTTCATCCCTTACTTCCCATATCAAGCTTTGTAGATATGTCAGCATTGTGAGAGAGACGAGAGGGGTGTTTGTTCTAAAAATAGCCACCCACCACCCCTGGGGAGAGCTTTGCCATTATGGCGAGCATGCATTTTCTGAAATATATGTACTCATTCTTCCATAACAAAAGTTATTGGCAAATTATTATTTACATTGTGAAAAGGTTTACTACCAGAACGTATCACGTATCAATAACCTTTGAAATATGGAGAGAAAGTAGTGGAATTTCGCTGTGTTTATATTAGCGGGGTTGAACTACAATCTTGCCGCTACACCGAGCAGACTTGGCAGCCTAAACCGCTAGAATTGAGATATATTATTTAGAGAAAAATGTTAGATTCTTGTTATTAGGGTTGAGGAAACAAGAGATGCAATGCCTCTAATGTATGAGAACAGTTTTGAGGATGATATTCATCCATAAAAACAGATGAAATCTTCCAAATGTAAGTCTCATGTCACCGACGCCCGTGTATCTCAGAGTCCATGACGTATCTGTTACAACTCCAACACTGTACGGGTTAAAACAACTTATTATATGGTGGAACTAGGGTATTAAAAGAAAAACATTATAAAAGCAGAATATCATATAACATTATATTGTACAACGGGGACACCTGTACAAGAAAAGACTAAGGACACAATAATATGAGCGATTAAATAAAGAAAACAGGATTCGGCATGTGACACTGCGGATAAAAAGAAAATCATGTTAACTTATGGACTACAGGAAAGGAAAAATCTTAGTAGGTACAGGAGAGAGGGAAGAGAGTTGGTAAAGAAAATTAGGCAAAAGGTCCAAGACGACACACAGCTAGTGGAGCAAAAGGAAGAAACAGATAGAATTGGAAAGTATGGTGAAGGAGGTAAAAGATCACTCAAAGTGCAAATGAGATTGCAACTAGCAATGGAAGAAATCACAGCAAGAACTTGGAGGCTAAAACAAAGCTTGGAGTATAAGTGTATTTGGATTAAAAGAGACATGAACTTGGAAGGAAGACAAGAGAGAGATCTAGCACAGAGAGTTAAGAAAAAAATGAGGAGAGGGACAGAGATCAAGACACAAGGACAGAGACCAAGGAGACAAAATTTTACTGGAGGGTATTAATTATGAAACAAAGGAGGTGGCTTATTCAGGTGAGGAGAGAAGAAATGGAGGAACCACAACAGCAGACAGAAGAGGTGATGGGAGAAGCAATAAATTAAGAATGATATATACATATGTATATGGGATACTATCCAATGGGCTTAAAGGAACTATTTAAAGAATACAAGGTATGACCAAAATGATACAGGGCATATGTTGCTGATGACAGGACTCAGCAGCCACATGCTGTTATATAAGCAAAGTCTCGCTTTAGCTAGCCCATTGTCCTTCTTTCCACCGGTGTGTCTCTAACTCCCATGCAGTGCCCCATGTCTCAACATGAGCCGTGAACAAAGGATTAACATCAAGTTTTTGGTTCAACTGGAGAAAACTGCTGCAGAAACACTTTCTATGCTAAAGGATGTGTATGGAGACTAAACAATGTCCCGTACACAGGTGTACAAGTGGCACAAAAGATTTAGGAGTGGACGTGATAACGTGGAGGATGACCTGAACCCTGGACATCCCACAACATCAAGAAATGACGAAAACATCCAGAATGTGAATGAACTGGTGCACAAAGATCGTAGAATGACAGTGAGGATGCTGGCTGAGGAACTAGGATTGGGGAGGACAATCCTGACAGAGGATCTGCGCGAAGATGGTGCCCTAATTGCTCTTCGATGATCAGAAGGCTCATCGTGTAGAGTTGTCCCGGGATGTTTTGGAGCATCTGGAAGGCAATCCAGAGCTCCTGGATGATGTCATCACTGGAGACAAGACCTGGGTCTTCCAGTATGACCCTGAGACAAAGTGGCAGAGCCTCCAATGGAAGACGGCGTGGTCTCCAAGACCAAAGGCCTGCATGTCAAAGTCCAAGATCAAGGCGATGCTCATTGCCTTCTTTGACCACCAAGGATTGGTTCATCATGAGTTTGTGCCACAAGGGCAAACTGTGAACCAACACTTCTACACAGAAGTACTCAGCCACCTGATTGCACGGATCTGACGCTCATGGTGTGACTCGTGGGAGAACAAGAGGTGGATCCTGCACCATAACAATGCTCCCGCATACAGCGCCCTCAGCATCCGACAGTTTCGGGCTGAAAGACAGGTCACAACCCTAGAACACCCCACATACTCACTAGATTATTCCCAAAGATCAAGGGTGTCCTCAAGGGATAACATTTCGAAGGGGTTGAGGACATGAAAGAGCATGTGACAAGAACACTGAAAAGCATCAAGACGGAGGAGTTTCAGGGGTGCTTCAAGGTGTGGAAGAGGAGATTCCAGAAGTGCATCAACTTCAAGGGGGAATACTTCAAAAGAGATAAAAAGTAGTTTCCTGTCATCTCGTGCAATAAACTGTATTGAACAAGTCCCATTTTGGGGGGGTCATACATCGTAGTAGACCAGATGTGTTATGTATAGCTGAGACAAGTTAAAAAAGGGGAAGTCCACATGAATTTTAAAGGGTACAAATATTGCCAGAGAGAAAAGGAGGAGTATTAATAATAGTTCAAGATGACATGTGTGAAAGGAGTGGAATATGGAGATGGTACTTATTTTTAATGTAAGAGGGGGGAAGCCAGCCCATAGCAGCAAAAGCAGGGAAAACAAAAAAACCCACTATTATTGTCAGTCCCTAAAAAGAATAAAAGAGTTGGCCAAGAGAAAAGGACAGATGTCTTGAAACCTCCCTCTTAAATAAAGTCAAGTCATAGGAAGTTGGAAATACAAAGGAAGGCAGGGAGTTCCAGAGTTTACCTGAGAAAGGAATGAATGATTGAGAGTACTGGTTGAGTCTTTAATTAGAGTTGGACAGAATAGGGATGAGAGGAAGAAGAAAGTCTTGTGCAGTGAGGCTGCAGGAGGACAGGAGGCATGCAGTCAGCAAGATCAATCGAGCAGTTGGCATGTGAAATAGCAATGGAATACAACATTCCGGCAAAGAGAGAGAGGCTGAAAAATAGTCAGAGGAGAGTTGATGAGATGAAAAGCTTCCAATTCCACTCTATCTAAAAGAGCTGTGTGAGTGGAGCCCCCCACACATGTGAAGAGTACTCCATACATGGACAGACAAGGCAGTTGGAGTTAGCAGTTGGAGGGTTGAGAAAAACTGGCAGAGATGCATCAGAATGCCTTACTTCATAGGAGTTGTTCTTAGCAAGAGATATGAAGTTTCTAGTTTAGATTATGAGTAAATGAGAGACCAACAATATTCATTAGAGAAGAAGAAGAAAGCTGGGTATCATTAAAAAGGAGCGGACAGTTGTCAGGAAAGTTGTGCTGAGCTGATAGATGGAGAAACTGTGTTTTTGAAGTATTGAAACTACTAAGTTTTCTCTGCCCAATTAGAAATCTTAGAGAGATCAGAAATCAGGCATTCTGTGGTATTCCTGCATGAGCTGTTACATTCCTGAAGGGTTGGACATCTTTGGAAAGACATGGAAAAGCGTAGGGTGGTATCATCAGCATGATAGGGCAAGAAGTTTGGTTTAGGTCATTCATGAAAAGTAAAAAGAGAGTGGGTGGTACAACAGAACCCTGAAAAACACCACTATTAGGAGGACAGAGAACATCTACCACAACAGCAATAGAATAGTCAAACAGGAAACTTGAGATAAAGTTGCACAGAGGATAGAAACTGTATGAGGGCAGTGTTGAGGTCAAAGCTTTGTGCCAGGCTCTATCAAAAGCCTTTGACATACGAGTATTTAAAGCAACAGAAGAGGTTTTACCAAAATCTCTAAAAGGTGATGACCAGGACTCAGTGAGGAAAGCCAGATCATTAGTGGAGCGACCTTGACGGAAGACATACTGTCGATCAGATATAAGATTGTGAAGTCACAGGTGTTTAAGAATCTTCCCATTGAGGATAGATTCAAAAACTTTAGACAAGCAGGAGATTAAAGCTAAAGGGCAGAAGTCATAGGATTAATAATCAGAACCAATGAAAGGGAAAGGAAGAGAATCATATTACACATTTGCCCCCTCAAACTAATACATGGAGGATGGAAGAACACAAAAAAATACAAAAAGAGGTGCTAAAGTGCCTTGATACTATGATAGGAAAAAACAAGAAGGTGCTGATAGTGAGAGACTTTAATTGCAAAGATATGAACTGGAAAGGAATGAAAGAAAGTGAAAATGTGGGATCATGGGACAATGATAAGATACAATTAAGTAAGGAAAATAAAATTAACCATTGGGTGAAGGAATTTCCAAGGCAAAGAGGAAAGGTGGAACCATCTACGCTAGATCTGGTGTTCACAAAGAAACCAGAACCATGTCCCATCACTAAATACTTATGCCCAATAAGAAAAAGTCTTCATGTCTTGTTAGAAGTGGAATTACAAGAATGGGAAGTGCTAAGATGCAAGGGGGGACTAAAAATAGGAGATGTGAACATGCAAGGACAAATTTTGAGTGAAAATTTTTTTTAGAAGTATAGACTGGAAGGAGCTTGTAAACAGTGAGACAGTACAAGATAAATCTAAAACACTCCTAAACAAGTACAATGAAGGTGTGCAAAAGTACCAATATATAAAGTAAAGAGAAGCAAACGCAGCTAATATAATGTCAGATGTGTAGAAGCCAAGAGAACAAAGAAAATAAAGTAGAAGATACTAGAAAAGCAAAGAAATTAAAAACAGAACATTACAAGGAAGAAAGAAATAAGTATGTAAGAATAAGAAGGGAGGAGGAAAGAAATTTTGAGGTCAGTGAAGAGGAGCCACAAGCTCATTTATAGTTACACTAATAAAAAGATGTAGGAAAAAGAGACCTGTGACAACATAGTGAAAGGAGGAAAGATGTATCAAACACAGGTGAAGATGAGTGAAATTATGGATAGGAGTTTCAAATCTATTTTCATAGAGAAAAAGAATTTTATAGAACCAAACATGCCAAGGATGCATGGTGGGCTTACAAGAAGTAATGGTGCAAAAGCAGGAAGTTGACAGGTTATTGGAAAATTCAGATGTGAGAAAGGCAAAGGGGCTGGATGGAGTGTCAAGTTGGACCCTGAAGGAATGTAAGGACTGGGGAAACTTGGGAAATAATTAGTGCAAAAGAATGGAAGAAAGCTAATATATGTAGTATCCATGTACAAAGGAGAAAAGAAGACTGAGAAATTGAATTATAGAATGGTATCATTAACAAGTGTTGTTGGCAAAATCAGAAAATAGTGATCAAGGAAAAGTGGCTGAAATATTTAGAAAATGAAATTATAACAAGCCAATTTGATTTCAGACAACGAAAATCATGCATGACAAACATGAACGTTTTTATACAAAAGTAATAAAAGGAGTTGAAAACAGAGATGGGTAAGTGGATGCTGTGTATCTGGACATCAAAAAGGCTTTTGACAAAGCTACACATAAAAAGCTTTCATGAGAATTGGAACACATAAGAGGAGGAGGAAAAGGTTAGAGTGGATGAAAGACTACTAAAAGGATAGAAAAATCAGAACTGTGATCTGAAACACCTTTTCAAGCTGGAATAATGTAACAGTGGAGTATCACAGAGTTCAGTGTGAGCACCTATTGTGTTTCAAATATATGTAAATGCAGTGGAGTTACATTAATCTTTTTGCTGATGATTAATTGTTACAAATATAACTAAATGACATGCAGTGTAAAGTGACTAGTTAAATTAATTTATTTCCTGGTGATGATTAATTGTTACCAGTTATAAAGAGCCAGAATGACTGTCTGGAGTTACAAAAGAGATATAGACAAAATCTATGAATGGAGCAAAAGGTGGAAATTATAATTTAAAACCAAAAAATGCCATGTGAAGGAGTTAGGAGTTAGGAAAGAGCTAAAGAAGACCAACATAGGAGTATAAAAAGAGGCACGAAGTAAAGATGAAGAGTAAGGTGGAAAAAGATCTAGGAGTGGTTATTCATGATACGAGCCCTATATGGTATGTAAGTCAGCTATTTGGCTCAATGTACAGGACGTTAACTAATATGAAGAAAGCTCCTGGTGAGATTGAGGGTCTTGAAAGCCAGGTTGGGATTAGTGGAACTCCCCAGGTAAGGGAGCCTGTGTGTAGGCCTATGTGGTTGGAGAGCAGTTATTGAGTGGAGGAGGGCCACATAGTGTGAGTGGTGATGGGGACAGTGCAGCAGCAGGGGCAGAACAATTGCTGATTTGACACAAAGTCATACCAGCAGTATCCCATGATCTTGTGAAAGCAACAAGAACCGAAGACAACAATTTACCTCTTCAGGTTGGTTTTCAGTGTATACATCTCACAACCATGGAGTAAGAAAGGGATCACCAGTGACTTGAGGATCCAAATCTTTGTCTGCCAGCACAGATACTGTCAATGCCAAATACATGTGTTGAGTAAGTCTATGATGTCATGGGCATCCTTCAAAAGTTGTAAATTTCCAAATTACAACTTCCCACCACTATATGGCATTCAGAAAGCTATCAATACCAAGCAAAGGATGTGACACACAGTAGTAAGAGCTACACCACTTCAGGAGGTAGAGTAACTCCATCAGATGAACTTGAAATTCGATATAATTAATATTTCTCAAGAAGATAAAAATAACTTTAATCAATAAGAATAGCAAGAAATCATTCCATAAAGGTGAGATGGTATGTAGCCTACTAAAGAGATGATTCTCAGTTGACCTAACATCATCCCCACAGGCACCACAAGTGAGCATGAGTGGGTCACTCTTTTGATAGTGAATCTAATATTTAGGTAAGGTTAAATTGTTGGCTGTGATCAAATAAATGATGGTTGATATTTCAAGGGCAAATAGTCTGGGGATGCACTTAGTAATGTAAGCAGTGCATAGACTAATCAATTTTCTGGTGTTTTTATTTGCTTTTTTTTATTTTGGACATCATTTCTGCTCCAATTATATCATTAATATGCTTCTTCATCACTAAAACAGTTTCCCACAGGTGGTACAAGATTGTGGAGGAAGAAGAAACTCAGAAATGAGTGGTTTGACACATGGAAATTAGCCGACACAAAATCATATAGATCATCACTAAATTTATTTAGACATATATTACCTTTCTAATAATCATGTCCTTGTGTATACCTTCAGCTTCTACAATGACCAAAACTGAATCTGATAAAACCTTAAAGTAACAGAAGACAAGTAAATGTGATGATCAACACAGAGACATCAAGCAAAGTAAGTCAAAACAAAAATAACCAAAGGGCAGAGTTTAGACAGACCAAAGAGATGGGTGGGTTTGTGATTGGTTAGCATGTTCTGTGTTGGTGCTTGTGATTCACTCGCAAATCTGAAAACGTAATGACTAGGAGCATTACTTAGCTGCCTCCCTGTGTCCAATGAAGAGGATGAGGAAGTAATACCCTGCTTTCTGAATCCGCGTATGAGCTGAGTGTACAGAAGATGCAAGTTTGAAGATGTCTTCCTTACATACATGTTCTTTTTTAATCCAGGCCCAGGCCAATCCACCATACAACTTCCTGGTTTGACCCATCATTATGCACTACACTACCAAGGTATGTGAAGTTTTCCAAGATCTCAATGTCCTCACCACATGCATAAACAGACAGTACTGTTTCATCCAGTAAGCCTCCAAACACTTAAACCTTGGTCTTGGCCCAGGCATTTAATATAGATTCACGCAATAAAGAGTGACCTGGAGCATTGCAATTTTCTATTTACATACATAACCTACTTTTTACAGTCCAATCCACAGCTATAGAACATAACTTTTTTGCTATAAAAACAAAATTCTTACTAAATTTTTTTTTGTTTTGCAAGTACAGTCGGCCCTCGTTGTTATGGACCTCATTTACTTGAACTTTCAATATTCCGGTCAATATCCATGGTCAAGCATTTTTCACCACAAAAATGGATTTCAGGCAGTATCAGGAGCCACTGTAGAGAGCAGGGGAGTGAGTGAGTGAGGGAGGTAGGGGGAGGTGGCAGGGTGGATATACAGAGACAACTCGTTGCCATGGCGATGATCATGTGGCAGTGTTGTCAATGTCACATGTGAATACACACAACCATGTTCAGTCTGTGCATGTTTCTATGTGTGTGTGTGTGTGTGTGTGTGTGTGTGTGTGAATCTCTCTCTCTCTCTCTCTCTTTTGCTTCAAAAGAAATAAATGATAAACAAAAATATTTTCTTTCTATAATGGCAATCTCAGTATGAGTAATATTCTTTCCATTAGGTACTCAGACACTAATATTTTGAATCGCAAATAAATTAAATGGCATCAAAGTACATGGAGTAAACTACATACATATGGAAACACAAAATGTGGTGGCCGATGCGCATTCCCGCCAGTCGGCCGGTCTTGCTTGTATTTCGCCATGAACACCTCTCGCTCATGAACGGCTTTCAAGTCACTCTGGCCCCTAGTTGCCTTGGTTACTCCGGCCCCCAACCCTGATTACCTCCTACCTACCACCCCGTTCAATGCAGATTCTTCTCTGTGGTCACTGGCAAACTTATTTACTAATGAACATATATTGAACACTTTATACAACCAATGAAGAATGAATTGTTAAATATCATTGCCATTTGCACAAACTACAATAATACAATAATTTGCTGTTTTGTACAAAAATTTATACTTTTCTTGAAATAATTCCTGTTGGAAATGAGGTGAGAATATATTCTACTTGATAAGAAAGAGAGAGGGGGGGTAGGAGGGAGAGAGGATGGTGAGAGGCTGGAGGAGGGAGAGAGTGGAGGGAGGGGAGGTGGCCTACCCAGTCTGTTTGCGTATGGAATGGGAGAAGATAAGGACGGAGGGAGGGGAAAGGGAGGAATACTACGTGATCTGTTCTTATATTCAGTGCATGGGAGGGAGGCGGGGACCCGAGGGGAGGCTTGTCTAGTCTTCATCAGCACTCGGGAGTTTCACACCGAAGTAAATAATTTTTTTATGCCTTTTTTTTTTATAGTATTTATTTATTTTTTATGCATTTCATGTCTGTTTACTTTGTACTCTCAAAATGCGAAGGATATCTATGAATTATGATGAGATGAGGGGAAAACAAGGCGCCAATTTGTTAAATCATGTTGCCACTCTGGTGGGTCGGGACCAACTTTGTTTTTTCCCATTACTTCTTAACAATGGCTATTGCGTTCTTAGGTATTGCGGCGATGTGAAGGGACCAATTTCTTGCAATAGCTGGGGTTGTGTTTTTTTTTTTTTTTTTTTTTACTTAAAATCAACTAACGGATTAAATGTTTTTACATTAATTTCAATGGTAAAAATTGCTTCCTAATTCGAATTTTCGCAATTCGAGCAGCCTAAAAGAATTAATTAAGTTCGAATGAAGAGGTACCACTGTATATATATATATATATATAGATAGATATATATATATATATATATATATATATATATATATATTTCTTGCATGCACGTGCGATTGTATAACCTTTGTTGTTTGGATTGCATACGGGAACTCATGCAAGACATCTGTTGGCCACTCAAAAAATATTGCATACAAGTGAAAAGAAACATATCTAAATTATATATTTGGGGGGGATTTTGGACCCCGCATTAATTCGAAAACACGTAAAACAAACAAGTATAAAAAGAGAGGTACCTGTACTTGCTATGAGAGGAATTTTACCCTGCAATTGATTGTGTCTCTAGGAGAAGTATTCTTCACATTAATGTAATTAATACTTTATCATTCTAAACTTGATGTCTAGTATTATTCTAACACATCTGCAATCAAAAAGTACAAATTTATACACAAATTGCTTGTATAGCCATTTTGGTGAAAGTTTATAGAAAGGGCTCTTCGGATCACATAATATGTATGGGTATCGGTACATATTATGTACCGATACCCAACAAATGAAGCAGTCGTTTGGATCATGTGTGGTCCAATACATGGTTAACATATTAATGCATAGATTTTTGTGTTCAACTTTTATTCAAAACCTATCTAGGTTAATATTTAATATCAGTCCTTGTCAGTAGCACACAGCATGACTGCATGTATTATGCTTACCTTACTTTACTTCTAAGATTTTTTTTGCACACTCAGCTATTACTGACTCATATCAATGCTTTTGAAAATGAACATATTAGGAAAAAATCGGTAAATTTCTACTTTTACACCAGTCTCTACACAGGGTGGCATTGCTGGGTGGCTAGTCACATCCCACCGCCATTCCGCATATTCGGTAAATTTTAAAAATCACTAGCACCATTATAATTTATTTCTGACAGTTACACATGGGGGTCAAATTACTCAGTATGGAAAGCTCAAACAGATGGGAAGGGTATGAAAAGCCAACTTAAGACAGGTGCTAAAGCAAAAATTTACTGTCAGTTTTGGTTTAGTTGGTCAGGGATACCAAAATAAACAGAATTTAGCATTTCATGAAAATTCTAGGAATGATAATGGCCATATTTGGGAAAGTAAGGACCTTTTGTAAATATTTTACCCATATCTATTAGAATTAATACTACATGAGTAATTTGCAAGGGAGAGTGTAAAGGAAGGAGTTTTAGAATATGTTTACTTTACAGAGGTACTCTCCCTTTTCGTGTCAGTGATACTGTCAGCTTTCTTCAGTAAAAGCAAAAATTTAATTCTTGTCTCTAGTGGGTAGATGGGTAAATTTTTACTTTACCACCAGTCTCAAGTTGGCTTTTCATACTCTTCCCATCTGCTAGAGCTTTCCATACTGAGTAATTTGATTTCCATATGTAACTAGCGCAAATCAACTATAATGGCGCTAAAGATTTTAGAAGATTTACCGAATTTGCGGGACGCTACTAGCCACCCGGCAACACCGCCCCGTGTCATGTCTCGAGGGTAACTGACCGTCTGTGGCCAGCAGCGCTGAGCTAAAACAGACAGGGAAAGATAGTTTCGTACTCGCCAATGAGAGACAACAACAAGCACCGATGACGCTCGCCAACAGACCAAGTTTTGCCCTCGCCACAGCGTTTCAAACTGAAGTAAATAACCTTACCTTTACGATGAAACTACCGTTTGTGGGCAGAAGCGCTCTAAGCTACAACATTACACGAACTAAAATAACCTGGTGGGGGTCAAATCTAGCCCTGGGGTGATCTGTGCACAAGCACTTCCCCGCATCCTGCAAATTCGGTGAATCTTCAAAAATTACTTGCACCATTATATTTGATTTGTGCCAGTTACAAATTACTCAATATGGAAAGCTCTAACAGATGGGAAGGGTATGAAAAGCAAACTTGAGACTGGTGTCAAAGTAAAACAATACCGGTAGGTTCAACAAACACTCCCAAGTAACTTACATGTGAAAGGCTGAGCTAGCGTAGATGTAGATGTAGTATTGTTGTTCCTGTGGGTTGTGATGATCTTAAAGATCAGAATAAACCTTGGCAAAGGCCCATGAGGTGGTCACAGACGATAGTTGACTAACTTGTTAAGGAAGCCAAAGTAGGTGAATAACTGCACTTAGGGGAAGTCACATCCACTAGTGCTGATGACAGAGGGAGTTGGTGGTGCTTCCGAGGAGTTTTAGGTGATATTAGACAAAGAAATATTTTGGAAATAAAGGCGAGGGTGGTGTAAAAAGAAGAGCTCAATAGTTTCCTCAATTGTGGAGCAGTACGGGTTTGACGATAAGCACAGGCGGTAAAGATGTGAGTGACGGCAAGTGACGGAGATGGATGGATGTAAGGATAACATCTACCGTCCGGGACTGTCACTCTAGTAAGGAATCTAATACACAGATTTGTTAATAATAATAATAATAATAATAATAATAATAATAATAATAATAATAATAATAATAATAATAATAATAATAAAACACACTACCACCAGTTCCACACCAGCAGCACCAAGGATATTATAATTAAGGATAAAGAGATCAATTTGTCCAAATTGAGGTAAATTTTCATGCTAGTTAGCACAAGAGGGCAGCAGCAGTACATATTAGTGAAGGGGAGGGGGACGCCCGGCCAGCTGTTGAAGCTACACAACGCTCCACACTCAGGATAATATAGTCATAGAGAATCCTTGCTCCACACTCACATTCAAAATGACAACACGTTCAACAACGAACAGTTTTTGCTGCTTTTGTGGCAAAAAGTGAGTAACTTGTCCACGGATGCGCCTTCATTTGTTCCCTAGATAAACTATAAGGTATGTAGTGATAGATAATTTAAGTCAATAAATATGACATTTAAATAAAAAGCCATTCTATATATCGTAATATCTACCTCACTGAGATAACGTTAGGCAAATATCGTTATAACATTTACAAATCTAGCCTAACCTTATCCAGATTGCTCTAAAGGATTTTACATAGGCACTGGTTTTATTGTTGAGTTGAATTTTATTGGCACCGACACATTTCACTTGCGGCGGCGCCTAGTGTGAAGATAGCGTTGGCAATCCTATTAGATTGGCAATGATGACATTGGTGCAGAGGTGGTAGTGAGGGCCGGAGTTTGCGGCCAGGAGGATATCTTGTGCCTGATTGGCCAGTAAATGGGACGTGTCTAGGACGCGGCTGGAGGGGCGACACAAAAGAAAGGGGGGGCTTTTGACGACTCAGCAATTGGTGGCTGGGCGGCCGGAGGATGAGCCCAGCGAAGCAAGTTGCAGCCCAGTGAGGAGTGTGAGAGGACTCCAGACTGCCCCACTCTCTCTGAGGACGAGTTCCTGCCCTGTTTGTGTAGTGGTGTTAAGTACTGTGTGCAATCCTGTATTTACTCTTGTGTGCCAGTAAAGTAAGGAAGTTATGCCTTGCCTTTAACTGTATTCCTGCCTCTCTGAGTAAGTCTGGAGTCTGTGGGTCTGTACCTCGCTCGCCTTGCTAGCCACGAATCTTCGCCGAGAAGTGTCCCTGTCTGCTGCTGCCGACCCCGTCCTGTATGCTGTCCTGAGGGTGACGCTGTTGGTAAGAAGAGTGTACTTGTCGTTGCTGTGGAAGCTGTGTGTGTGTGTGTGTGTGTGTGTGTGTGTGTGTGTGTGTGGACGGGAGGCCAGCGTAACAAGTGGTGTCAGGAGTTTTTTGGGATAGTTTTGGCTAGCGAGGTTGCCGGGTAGAAAGGCACCATGGCGGACACAGACTCGAGAGACAGTGAGAAGCCGGAAGATAGTGAGTCGGACTTGAAAAGGCTAGAAAACGTGGTCGTTGAGTTGGCACAGAAAATGACACAGGATTTTAGGGAAATGAAACAGGGCATTAGTGCAGCAGTGGTGCAATTGGATCGGTCGAGAGAGGAGTTCAGGGAGGAGCTAGTGGCAGCGAGACAACGTTGTGAAGGAAGCACTGAAGTCGTCCAGAGCGGAGTGGAAGAAGTTGTGGCAGCCCAATCCCATGTCAGACCAGCAGTTGTGTGGCGTGACTGGCCACTGTGAGCTGAGAGTCTCTGTTGCCGACATGGAGAAACCCTGTCTGTTGGGGCTAGACTCTCTGTTTGGGAATGCAGTGTGTGATGACCTCGGAAGGATGCAGCGGCAGGTACGTGGAGAAATCGTACCACTGGTCCTTGAGGGTCCTGCTAAACAGGTAGAGAGCCCCGTGAGTTCAGATGTGGAGGAGAGACTGGAGCTGAACTGTGGAGTCGTGAGGGAACGTGAGGCAGCAGACGCCACTGAAAAAGGCGGTGGAGGCCATGCAGCGGTGAGCAGCTGCAGTGATGAGGTGGACGGCGGGCGCGGGGAGGGTGGAGAGCGGGCAGAGCGGACGGGGCGAGGCTGGCACTCAGCGGGACGGCGGCCAGCATGTCTGTAGTGTGCAATTTAATCTAGTTTGTGTGCCCTCAACTTCCACCATTCTCTACTCACGTTCTCTATTTACTCTCATATTTCAAGGGTAACTCTCTTTACACATTTTTATTTTCTCTACCTAGAAACACCGATTATTTCTACTCTACACGTTCTTTTCACAAACACACACATACATCGGCTGTGTCTCTTTTACATACACATCTTTCACACACACAGAAGACATACACGCACTCTATGTATATGTTTATATGTTTTGTTATGTAAATTTTTGGGTGCGTTGCAGCGCACAATGACCCTCGAGTTTGTTTTGCTAATAAACAGAGAGAGAGTGGCAGTTTTAAACTGACGTTTCTGTTCCCTTAAGAGAAGGCAATATCGCCCATAAGGCATTATGGGTTTGGGACTAACAGAAAACCTCTCAGGCTAGTTGGTCCTCTTAACGGACTAAACACGGCGTATCCGTCCAGGATACGTTTTTGGGACTGCTAGCCCTACAAGAGAGAGGCAGTAAGGATGGCCTACTAAAACTGGCACTTGTGCCGGTTTTAACTGGCGACCCCAGCGTTTAACCCCGCCCCTCTCCCTTAGAGCTACCCCGAGCGCGCTGCCCTCCCCTGCGCCCTGCCCCACGCCTGCGCGCGCCCTGCTACCCCGCCACCCCCGCGCAGCAGCGTACTCTCTCACCCTCTCTCTCTCTCTCTCTCTCTCTCTCTCTCTCTCTGAGTCATTCCGCCGTCTCTCACCCTCTCCCTCTCCCTCGCTCTCTCACCTTTTGCTGACTCATTTCCGCCCGGTCTTCTCTACCCTCTCTCTCCACTCTCCGCTCCCCGGTCCACACTGCTTCCCCACGACTCCTGCTGTTCCTGGGACGCCTCCTGCTGTGCCTGGGACGCCTCCTGGGATGCCTGGTTCCACCTTTTCCAGCCTGGTAACGCTTTCCTGTCCTGTGATGCCGTCGCCTGCTGACACTCTGGCATCTTCCCTGGTGGCCAGACTCAGCCAGCCACACACCTTGGCGCAGTGGTGCTTCCTTCGCCACCCTGCGCCCCAGTGAGTTGGTAGCTACACTTACGCCAGCTCCGTCATTGCAAGGATTACCCTCAGTGCTCCCAGTGCCGAGGATTTACTCTGACAGTGCCAGGATTACCCTCAGTGCTCCCAGTGCCAAGGATTTACTCTAACAGTGCTCAGGATTACTCGCAGTGTTCCCCTGTGCCTAGGATTTGTCCCCAGTAATCCCCTACCGCCCGGGATTACCCACAGTGTTCCCTTGTGCCCAGGATTTGTCCCCAGTAATCCCCTACCGCCCGGGATTACTCAGTGTTCCCTTGTGCCCAGGATTAATCCCCAGTAATCCCTGACCGCCCGGGATTGCCCGCAGTGTGCCCAGTGTCCAGATTGTGTCCCCAGTAATCCCCGACCGCCCGGGATTACCCGCAGTGTTCCCAGTGTCCAGATTGTGTCCCCAGTAATCCCCGACCGCCCGGGATTACCCGCAGTGTGCCCAGTGTCCAGACAGTGTCCCCAGTAATCCCCGACCATCCGGGATTACTCGCAGTGTTCCCAGTGTCCAGAAAGTGTTCCCAGTAATCCCCCGCCGCACGGGATTACTCAGTGTTCCCCTGTGCTCAGATCTAAACCCACGGCCTCCTGCAGTGCCTTGAAAAGCCCAGGAGTGCGTTAGTGCCGGAAACAACCTAACCCCACCGCCTCCTGCAGTGCCTTGAAAAGCCCAGGAGTGCGTTAGTGCGGGAAACAGTGACCTCTGCACGTGCCTGTGCTTGTGTGCGCGTCTCTGACTCTGTTGTGGTTCTTCACCTCACACCACCAGCATGCAGACGCCCACAGCACCTGCCTCCATGGCAGCCACCGACCCTACTGCGCCCTTGTCTCTCTCGGCGCACGTGGCCTTCAGGGCACCTCCTTTCTGCAAACAGGACCCGGCCATGTGGTTTGCTATCATCGAGTGCAACTTCAAAGCTGCCTCCATCACGGCAAACCTCACCAAGTTTACTCATGCCACGGCCCTCCTTCCTCCTGACGTCCTGTTTAAGGTCTCTGACGTCATCAGCAACGCAACCGCTTCCACCACACCATACGATGACCTCAAGGCTGCTGTCCTGTCTCGCCTGCAGTCTACCGTCACTGCCCGTCTCCAGCAAGGAGGAGCTCGGTGACGAGAAATCCTCAGACCTCCTCAGACGCATGAAGAAGCTGTTGGGCGATAAGTACAGTGCGTTCGACACGGACCTCTTCCGCCACCTTTACTACCAGCGGCTGCCCCTCGCCACACAATGCAGCCTCTTCAGCGTCAAGGACAAGCTGTCAGTGGAAGAAATTGCTCAGTTGGCTGACGACTTTATGGCGACTCTTCCACCTGACCCTTCGGTTGCTTCTGCTACTGTGCAGCCAGAGGCAGACTCTCACCTCGCCCAGTTAGTCTCACAACTGGCGCTCCAGGTGAGCAACCTCACTCGCCGTCTCGACAGCCGTCCCCGCACCAGAACTCCACTAGGCTTCAGGCGACGCTCCCACTCCACCAGCAGGTCTGCCAGCGCCTCCCGTGCCTCTTCCACTTCTTCCGGCACCTGCTACTACCACCGCACGTTTGGTAGAGAGGCCCTCAAATGCCAGTCGCCTTGCAACTTCACCACGGATCCTTTAAACCTGCCCAGCGAGCATTAGCGGCGCATAATGTTCGCCGTGCTTCGACGCTGCTCCACATCTTCGATCCACTCTCCAAGACAAGGTTCTTCATCGACACTGGTGCTGAGGTCAGTGTCCTTCCTGCAACGGCTTCTCAACGCTCCCTGCCTCCAGCCCTTCATCTCTACGCTGCTAACGGCACCAAGATCCCGGTGTTCTCGCGTAAGACTATGCAGGTGGAGCTCAGCCTACGCTGTTCCTTTGAGTAGACGTTCTATGTGGCAGCAGTGTCTCAAGCACTTCTGGGCGCCGACTTCCTGCACCACTTCGGTCTCCTGATGGATGTGCATAAACGGCAACTCGTGGATCCTCTCACTTCACTCTCCACACACGTGCTGCCCACCCCAGGCGCCAGCGCGTGCCTCACTGTCCTCAAGGCAGACACCCAGTTCGCTGCACTTCTCAAGAAGTTCCCGACTCTTCTACAGCCGTACTCCATAGCCAGGCCTGTAAAACGCCACGTCCTGCACCACATCGAGACCTCCGGCCGGCCTACGCACGCTAAGGCCTGCCGACTCGCGCCTGAGCGCTACAAGCTCGCCAAGGCCGAGTTTGAGTCTCTCATGCGTGCTGGTGTACTACGGCCAAGCTCCAGCAACTGGTCATCTGCCCTACACATTGTGGACAAGAAGAATTATGAGATCCGCCCCTGTGGTGACTACCGTGCTCTCAACGCCCTCACCAAGCTGGACAGGTATCCTGTGCCCAACATTCAGGAGTTTACCTCACAGCTCGCTGGCTCCACCATCTTCTCCCGCATCGACCTGGTAAAGGCATTCCACCAGATCCCAGTCCACCATGACGACATCCCGAAAACAGCCATTATCACTCCTTTTGGCTTGTTCGAGTACACACGGATGCCGTTTGGACTCAAGAATGCAGCCCAGATATTCCAGCGCTTCATAGACGAGGTAGTGCGAGGCCTTTCCTTCTGCTTCGCTTACATTGACGACCTCCTCATCGCCAGTCCTGATGAGGAAACTCACCTCGTCCACCTGCGCCACCTCTTCACACGCCTCGAGGACTATGGCATCTAGATCAACGTAGAGAAGTCCGTGCTGGGTGTCTCTTCTCTGGACTTCCTTGGCCACTCCATTTCTTCGGCAGGAATCTCTCCCCTGCTCTCGAAGTGTGAGGCCATTCAGCAGTTTCCCAAGCCTTCCTTGCAGCACCAGCTTAGGGAAATCCTGGGGATGGTAAACTACTACAACCGCTTCATCCCTCGCTGTTCCCTTCTTCTCCAACCTCTCTACGCCATGCTCAAGCCTTCCAAGAAAGGCCAGTCTGTCACCCTTGACTGGACACCTGAAGCTGATGCTGCCTTCGCCTCTGCCAAGGAAGCCCTCTCCAGAGTCTCCACCCTCTGCTTCCCTTCTCCTGATGCTAACATCTCCATCTCCACTGATGCCTCCAGCATTGGTGTCGGTGCGGTGCTACAGCAATTCGTCGGTGATGGCTGGAAACCGGTGGCTTTCTTCTCGAGGAAGTTCACACCTGCAGAAGCAAACTACAGCGCCTTCGACAGGGAACTTCTCGCTAACTACCGTGCCATCAAGCGTTTCCGGTACTTTGTGGAAGGCCAGCAGTTCCACGTCTTCACTGACCACAAGCCTCTCACCGCCATATTCAACAAGAACAAGTCAACCTACACTCCACGCCAGCTGCGACACATCGAGTATGTCTCCCAATTCACCACAGACATACGCTACATCAAAGGCTGTGACAACGCCCCAGCTGACGCACTCTCCCGCAACATCAGCGCTGTTTCTTCTTCCCCTCTCGACTATGCCGCTGTTGCTGCAGACCAGGTCGGCGACGCTAAACTGCAGGAGCTGAAAAACAACGCGGTACTCGACATGAAGAAGGTGCCAGTGCCAGGAACAACCTTGCAGCTGTATGCCGACGTCTCCACGTCCAACGTCCGGCCCTACTTACCTGTACAACACCGGTACCCCATGTTCCGGCAGCTGCACGACATCTCTCACCTTGGCATCCGCGCATCACAGCAGCTGATGACGTCCCGCTTCATATGGAGCGGCATCAACAAGAACGTAAGGCTGTGGACCCGCACCTGCCTGAAGTGCCAGGCCTCCAATGTCACACGCCACACCCGCTCCTCTCCAGGCACCTTCACACCAGTCTCCACCAGGTTTAAGCACGTCCACATCGACATTGTGGGCCCCTTGCCATACTCCCGGGGTTACAAGTACCTGCTCACCTGCGTGGACCGCTTCACCACATGGCCCGAAGCTACCCCACTGGCGGACATCACCACCGACACGGTGGCTCGTGCCTTCATGGAGACGTGGGTTTCCAGGTTTGCCGTCCCTCTCAGCCTCACGTCCGACCGCGGTGGCCAGTTCGAGTCCCAGGTATGGAGTCGCGTCATGACTCTACTTGGCATCAACCGATTCAGGACCTCCAGCTACCACCCGCAGGCAAACGGCATGGTCGAGCGATTCCACCGCCAGCTCAAAGCCTCACTGACAACTTCTTCACCCTGTCGTGAGAGGTGGGTGGACACCTTGCCCCTCACACTTCTCGGCATCAGGACTGCCCTGAAGGAGGACCTCCAGCACTCCTCTGCTGAGCTGGTGTATGGCTCCACCCTCTGGTTGCCAGGCAAACTCCTCACCAGCCAACCTGTCCTCGCGCCCAGCAGTGTCCAGGACTTCGCAGCTACCCTCAAGGAGTCCTTGGCGAGTCTTCGGCCAGTGCGGCCATGCACGCCGAAGAACGCCGCAGTCTTCACCAGCCAGGACCTTGACAGCTGCTCCCACGTCTTCCTCCGAGTCGACAGCGTCAGGTGGCCCCTCCAGCAACCCTACCAGGGCCCCTTCAAAGTCCTCCGTTGCACTCGGAAGACGTTCACCCTAGACGTCAATGGCGCCACCCAGTCTGTCGCGGTTGACAGATTTGAAACCGGCCTACCTGCTCCAGGACGTCTCTTCGCCTGCGACCACCGCTGCCATACCTGCCACCGTCTCGTGCACCTCAAAGGACCCTACTGTGCACACAAGAAAAGTTTCGTTTCTCCTCCCTCGAAACTAGGGGGGGAGTATTGTAGTGTGCAATTTAATCTAGTTTGTGTGCCCTCAACTTCCACCATTCTCTACTCACGTTCTCTATTTACTCTCATATTTCAAGGGTAACTCTCTTTACACATTTTTATTTTCTCTACCTAGAAACACTGATTATTTCTACTCTACACCTTCTTTTCACAAACACACACATACATCGGCTGTGTCTCTTTTACATGTACAGCTTTCACACACACAGAAGACATACACGCACTCTATGTACATATGTTTATATATTTTGTTATGTAAATTTTTGGGTGCGTTGCAGCGCACAATGACCCTCGAATTTGTTTTGCTAATAAACAGAGAGAGAGTGGCAGTTTTAAACTGACGTTTCTGTTCCCTTAAGAGAAGGCAATATCGCCCATAAGGCATTATGGGTTTGGGACTAACAGAAAACCTCTCAGGCTAGTTGGTCCTCTTAACGGACTAAACACGGTGTATCCGTCCAGGATACGTTTGTGGGACTGCTAGCCCTACAAGAGAGAGGCAGTAAGGGCGGCCTACTAAAACTGGCACTTGTGCCGGTTTTATGTCCACTCGGTGTTTGGGTGGACGGAGGAAGGCGAGGAGCAGCCGTGCAAGGAGGAATTCTTGCTGGAAATTCCTGCTATCGAAGACTTGATGGAGCAGGGGGAGATGCGGCACGTACAAGACGGCATGTTGCAGAAGGGCGTGGAAGATGCAGTGACACAGCAGACGTGGCTGCTGGTAAACCCTTTCTCCCTGCAGGTTTAGTTGCTGGAGGAGGCACATGCTGGTGTCTCTGGTGGGCACCTGGGGCACAGGAAGACACTGTGCCGACGCCTGTGCTGGGTTGGCATGGGGCATGAGGTGGAGTGGTGCAAGCTGTACCACGTTTACGTCACCGAGAAGGAATCTGAGTGACGTACCAGAGCAGCGCTGAGGTGGTACCACTTTGGCGCTCCCTGGGAGGGGAAGGCGGTGGATGTCGCAGGGGTACGGCCTTGTATGCCCCGAGGTACCCGCCGCTACCTCCCTGAGGCTACTGGACGACCACCTGGGGAGGAGCTACCACAGACAATGCCTGAGGCTGACGCTGCGGCGACGTTGCAGCGGCGAGGTGGAGAAACGCCAGCGACATGGAGAAGTGTCGGCAGGTGGAGGGGCTCAGGCAGCGAGGTGGAGGATGAGGCTGTGATGTGTGGATAGCAGAGCGCGCATGAGGGGACAGCAGAGGACGAGCGTGAGTGAGCCGCTTGTCTCACACCCTCAGACCGAGGAAAAGTCCTGCAGTGGAGGTACTACAGGTGAGGAGCGAGCATGAATAGTCGAGGATGACTATTTTGTGGGGGGAGGGTAGTGCTGCAGCGGCGCCTAGTGTGAAGATAGCGTTGGCAATGCTATTAGATTGGCAATAATGACATTGGTGCAGAGGTGGTAGTGAGGGCCGGAGTTTGCGGCCAGTTTGTTTGTGGCCATCTTGTGCCTGATTGACCAGTAGAAGGGACGTGTCTAGGACGTGGCTGGAGGGGCAACACAAAGGAAAGGGGGGCTTTTGACGACTCAGCAATTGGTGGCTGAGCGGCCGGAGGATGAGCCCAGCGAAGCAAGTTGCAACCCAGTCAGGAGTGTGAGAGGACGCTAGCCTGCCCCGCTCTCCCTGAGGAAACGTTCCTGCCCTGTTTGTGTAGTGGT
>CM035219.1:5799077-5805749 GCA_020233015.1 Callinectes sapidus
CCTCACAGAACTTTGGAGAAGTAATGAAAATCTTGATGACTTGAAAATAGAGTACATGAACATCAGACTGAGTGATTGGACAAATTTTGGGATTGACCTTAAAGATCAGGCACTTTTTTGGTGTAATGTTTATAACTTTAAGAATGCACCAGGTACGTGTTGCTTCAGAACTTTGGCAAAATTATTCTTAGATTAGTTATGCCTACGTATTTCAAATGCATATGTTGAGAGAGTTTTCAGTCAGGCTGCCTTAGCAAAGACTAAGGTAAGAAATATAATGGGGCACAAGCTATTAAAAAGCATTTTGAAGATAAGACCACACCTGATGTTGAATAATTCTTGCTGCAAGGATTTTGTAGTATCAGAAGATATGCTAAATAAATTCAATTCAAGTTTTATGTATGCACATGATACTAATGAAGGGGATGCTGATACTAAAGAATTTGATGATGTGGAATTAATATCTGAAATATTAAGCAAAACAATATAGCCATCCCTTGTGAAACAGAGAAAATGGGTTCCATTTTCTATCTTTGGCTTCTGTCAGTGGCCACATGAACATCAGACTGAGTGATTGGACAAATTTTGGGATTGACCTTAAAGATCAGGAATTTTTTTGGTGTAATGTTTATAACTTTAAGAATGCACCAGGTACGTGTTGCTTCAGAACTTTGGCAAAATTAGTCTTAGATTAGTTATGCCTACGTATTTCAAATGCATATGTTGAGAGAGTTTTCAGTCAGGCTGCCTTAGCAAAGACTAAGGTAAGAAATATGATGGGGCACAAGCTATTAAAAAGCATTTTGATGACAAGACCACACCTGATGTTGAATAATTCTTGCTGCAAGGATTTTGTAGTATCAGAAGATATGCTAAATAAATTCAATTCAAGTTCTATGTATGCACATGATACTAATGAAGGGGATGCTGATACTAAAGAATTTGATTATGTGGAATTAATATCTGAAATATTAAGCAAAACAATATAGCCATCCCATGTGAAACAGAGAAAATGGGTTCCATTTTCTATCTTTGGCATCCGTCAGTGGCCACTGTGGCGCCATGATCTTTCCTCCAAGGTATAATTCACGGCTTGGTATCCTTCTTAGAGAATTCTTGCCTTCTCCCGAAGGCGCAGCAAGTCCAGCGGTATCACCCACTGAACAACCCCAGTTACTTGAGGTCATTGAAAATTTCATGAGGTATTTCACCCACCGACATTACTCCGTTCCCCCACATGTTGATGCAGATCCAATCATGTTTCTCACTACGTTTAGGGAGTTCTTTATAAGGTAGATCAGAAATTATTTTCTATCACATAGTCAAAATTTCCCTCTCTCACTAAAAGTATTTGCGCAGCTCCCCCTTACTCTGGTTAAATTTTCTCCTTTAACTGAGGACACTGTACGTCAAATACATATTGGATTTCGCTCTCGTAGGATCACGTTGCATGAGGCGGAAAAACTGGTTGACCACTGGATTGAGCAGTTAAATAGAAGGTTGGAAGGACTCACTAGTGAGGTGGAAGGGTCTGGCTTTATCATTTCACAAGTAAATGGTTTCTATATCGAATTCTATATCAAATTCTATATCACTTTAAATGAGATAGGAAGATATGCGGGGAAAACACAAAATCTTTAACCCCAAGGGCGTGCAGGCGTCATGTGCAATCCAGTATATTGCTGCTTACCAGCTCCGTCGTCGGGATAAGACATGGGAGAATATTCAACGGAGAGCGAAGAGCCATGCAGGATGTGAGGGATGGGTCAAGACCGATGGTGTAAAGTCACCAGTGAGCTGGGCGAGTTTAGCCCAGTTAGAACGACTGAATGATGCGTCGTTGCAGGTTTACACGCTTTACAAAAACGGGGGGCTGTATCATCTTTCTCTCGGAAGGGAAGCCGCAGGTTTGCTTCGGTCATCCCCCTGCTATTGCTGGAGGGAAAACATATGGCTCTCATAAAAAATGTGGAACGTTTTTATAACAAACTGTCCCGGCGTGTCCCCTCTCCTGACCATCATTTCTGTTACATATTCTTTAGTAGCTTACCATCAACCGTTAACCTTCGCGAACAAAGTGTCAGTGTTACTTCAAGCAGACGCTCTTGTTTCCGGAAGTGAAATTTATAAAGTACGCTTATACCTATTCCCCCTCTCACTCATGTTTCCTTGATTTTGAGACCATGAATACACCGTGCGAGAAGGGTATGGTAGTAGCAGAACAACGTGCCTTAGGTTACGCCTTCATTATTATTAACAGACAGGGAAACGTGGTGAAGAAGAGGAGTTATATGGGTCCTGAAGCCGTAGATAATTTCTTAGCTTGTCTGTCGCAGGTTTGGCAAGACATTAATAAAGCAGTTTTGGTCTGTCCCATACAGATGACTAATGAGGATGAAGCACATTTTCCAAACCAGCAACAATGCAAGCTTTGTTTTCATCCCTTTGATGATAAGCATCCAGCTCACTGCCATCACGACCTCGGTCTAGCCCAGCATAATTACCTAGGTGCTTGCTGCAGTCGCTGTAATCTGCAATGTCATAACATGAGACACTATGTGATCACTTTGGCTCACAATATGAGTTTTGACGTCACGACCATTTTAAAAGAATTCAACTACCCCGAAAGTAAAGTTAGTATTCTTTCCAAATCATCCACGCAATTATTCAGAGTAAGAATGGGGGATCTGGAATTCCAAGATACCCTAAGTATCTAAAGTGATAGCTTGAAAAAGTTGGCCGAGAGTTACGTGACAGGCGGTTACCCAACTCGATACTCGCATGAGATGGTTAGTTATCTTCCCCACGATGTGAGAGAGCACTTTTGTAATCTGAAACAGGTCTTGTGTTACGAATACATGACTCATTTGACCTGTTTATAGGAGGAGAGATTACCACCATGCGAAGCTTTCTACACCTCACTCCAGCAGCACAAATTATCACCGGAGGAGTATCAACACGCCCAAAGCGTTTGGGAGATGATATCGTGTCGTACTTTGGGTGATTACATCAAATTGTACTGCGAAATAGACGTGAGGTTATTTGCGGACTTGTATATGAAAGAACTCTATGGGGTAGACGTCTCCCACTACGTTTCGTTGTCCGCGTATGCATATGACGCCTTTTTAAAAACAATGGCTGTTGAACTTGACTCACCCTACAGTCCAGCCCGGGGGGAATTCGTGACCTGTGTGAAGCCACTTGTGCAGGTGAACCACGCGGATGATGGGCATGCTGGGAGATATGTCTTCTACTTAGATTTTAATTCATTGTATGCGAGTGTGATGTGTTTGCCCTTGACGGAGGGTGATATCAAGAAACTCACGGACCGGGAAATGCACGAGTTTTTAAAGGTGGGCATCATGAACCATGCCACCGATAGTAGCACCGGTTACTGGCTTCACCTGGATACGCGTCAGATTGCCAATGACGTCGCTTGAGCTACAGATGAGTTTCCTCTGGCCCTCACCCACATGAATATTACAGAAGACATCATCTCTCCTCACAGCCGGCAATTGTTAGCAGAAGAAGGACGCCGTACTCCCACCCAAAACCGAAGATTAGTGACCTCTCACCTGGGTCTGAAGGACCATTTGATCAGTCTAGATTTACTGCAGCTTTTATTGTCTCTGGGTCTTGAAATCCAGTGTGTGTGTGTGTGTGTGTGTGTGTGTGTCTATATATATATATATATATATATATATATATATATATATATATATATATATATATATATATATATATATATATATATATATATATGTATATATATTTCTTAAGCCCAAAATCGAAAGAAATGTCAATATGCATCGGAAAGAGTCCTGTAAATTCAGGAATAGAATTTTCAAGTTGATGTCGAATGCGGTGTATGGACAATCAATGCTCTCGGAGGTGAGATATGGAATGCAGCAGAAATATGTCACTCAAAAGAACATCTTTTTGAAATGCGTGGGCAGACCAACATTTTAAAGTCGCCTATCCCTTGGGACCTCAGCGAGTTGCCTGTATGAATGATAAAAAGAGCATAAAGATAAAACAACCCTACTACCCGGGCTTCCAGATCTTGGAGCTGGCTAAAAAGCCTTGTACTCGTTTTGGTATAAAGTGATCAAAGCTAACTACGGCAAGCGAGCCCAGCTAGCCTACGAGGACACGGACAGTTTTATTTTTTCTTTGAAAATTCAGCGCAGTTTGAATGAGGAGCTGCGACATGGTGCAATTGCACCCTACCGTGACACGACCAATTTCCCGCCGGACCACCTTTCCTTTAGTAATGAAAGAAAAGGTCAGTTAGGTCTGTCGAAATCTGAGACAGGGGCTTGCCTTATCAAAGAAGTTCTCATTTAAAACCTAAAATGTACTTAGTACTAATGACGGACGAGACAAATGTCATGCAGTAAAGGCATTTCTAGTTTCCAACAAAAGCTGATAACCCACCAAACCTTCAAGGATACGTTACATAAAGCCACTGCTAGGTGCGTCGAGTGTTTTAACCTTTGCAATATCAAAGGATAGATGTGCACTACACGAATCAGAAAAAAACCTTTCGCGTTTCGATGACAAACGCTATATGTTGAGCATAACACCATACGTGCATATTAGCATCCAGACAACATGAAAGACGTGGAGGAGGAGGAGGAGGAGGAGGAGGAGGAGGTATGGGAAGAGGAGCCAGCATGATAAGAGAGAGAGGAGGAGGAAGAAGAGGAGGAGGTATGGGAAGGGGAGCCGGCATGAGAAGAGGGAAAGGAGGAGGTGGAGTGGGCGTGGGAAGAGGGAGAGGAGGAATACATAGGAATACACAGGAAAGACGAGTGACAGGAGGGCTTGCGACCTATGACGAGGTCACTCGTTTACTATACTACAACTATAGCAAACTATATAGTAGGAGGCAAGGATAGGACACAAGAAGCTCCTCCCCACCCACTACTCCCTCCGGCGTTACCCGGCAAGAAGAAAAAAAAAAGAAAAAAAAAAAAAATGCACCCCGATTGTTGAGAAAAGGACAATCGGCGAAATTTTAAAGGGAAAGATGGAAAAGAAAGGAGTATTAATGTAACTACTACTATTCTTAAGGAAAAGAGAGAGAGAGAGAGAGAGAGAGAGAGAGAGAGAGAGAGAGAGAGAGAGAGAGAGAGAGAGAGAGAGAGAGAGAGAGAGAGAGAGAGAGAGAGAGAGAGAGTCAAAAAGATTTTCGTAATCTATCTTGTCTATGTTCTTAAAAGTATTTTGAAGGTTTGAATGAGGTCACCTCGGATGGGCCGATCTCTATTGGAAAACGTATGCAATTTTTTAAGGCGTTCCTCGTAAGACAGACCACGTATTCCCGGGATTAGCTTCGTTGCTCGTCTTTGCACGCTCTCTAATTTATTTATATCTTTTTGATAAAATGGAGACTAGAACTGAACTGCGTATTCCAAATGCGGTCGCATTAGTGACGTGTAAAGACGCGTTATGACTTTAGGAGTTTTGTAATCGAAATTTCGCGCGATAAATCCTAAGACAGCGTTTACTTTACGACTCGCGACCGAACACTGTGCAGCACATTTAAGGTCATTGGTTATAATTACACTCAGGTCCTTTTCTTCGATGACTTTAATAAAGTTGCTTCCGTGAAATTTGTAGTTATATTTTACATTGTTTTGGCCGATGTGGATTACTTTGCACTTATCTCCATTAAAATTTAAGAGCCATTTGTCACTCCAGCTACTAAGGTTGCCTAAATTCCGCTGGATGATATCACAGTCGTCTCTAGTGCTTACTTTACTGCCTAGTTTGGTGTCGTCAGCGCATTTTGACATTTTTTGTATGATGCCGCAGTCTAGATCATTTATATATATTAGAAAAATAACGGACCTAAAATTGAACCCTGGGGAACACCACTAGTAACTTGAAGCCAGTCGGAAGCTTCTGCATTAATAACTACTCGTTGCCTTCTATTTGTTAGCCAACTTTTAATCCAACCACACAACTGCTCTCCATTCCCGTGAACTTTCAGTTTAATTAGGAGACGTTGGTGTAGTACGGTGTCAAAAGCTTTCCTAAAGTCAAGATAGATTATGTCAGACGGAGGTCTCTCATCGTAATTAGATAATATGTCATTAAAAAAATCTAGAAGATTAGTAGTTAGGCAAGATCTGTTGTTCCGGAACCCATGTTGTGAATCTAATATCAATCAGTTGCTGTCTAGAAACGAAGTGATTTTGTCAAAGTATTTCTTCAAAAAAATTTATAACTACCGAGGTGAGACTGATGGGTCTGTAGTTACCGGGTTCGCTTTTGTTACCTTTCTTGAAAATTGACATGATATTTGTGCATCTCCAGTGACTTGGAATTGTATTTTCCTGTAATGATCTGTTAAAAAGTAGTTTAAGAGGTAGCCTAACATGAGTTCACTCAAGCTTCACTCAAGAAGCTTCACTCACTCCTCCAGAACTGCAGGGTTTTTCAGAGTGCCGAGTTCTTTGCGACCGATCACAGGCAGGCTTGTTATTGCTTCACTCAAGCTCAGAAAGCTCAAGTCCAGAAAGCCTCCAAGACGCAGCCACACTGTGTTTCATCTTGAGAAATTGGAGAACTTGACAAGTGCACAAGAGTATGCAGTTACAGTCTCCAATCGGTTTTGAGTGCTCGACACCCTTGAGGACCCTGAAGAGCTATGGGATACGTTCA